>JMFS01112062.1:0-17181 GCA_000699545.1 Podiceps cristatus | reverse complement strand
TGGTCCGGTTACCGGTTGGGGTTAAACCATGATGCTGGCATGCTTTATTTTCAGCTAAGGCACTCCCAGTTTTCAGGCATAATAGTCAGCAAACTAGTAACAGTAGAAGAAATACCATTTCAATGAAAGAACTCCAGTCCTGTGATATTTTTTTTTCTATTTTATTTACCCTTTGAGGCTTGAGCTCGTGCGTTCTCCTTTCACACCCCACTCCTGACAGTACCTTGATCTATCACCCCAAGAACCAGGTTGGATGCAGATGCCACCCTATTGCATCCTGCAGCAGGATAGAGACAAGGAGCTTATTTAGCTGCCTCACAGTGCTTTTCTATCTCATACACTGCTCCATTCAGGTGGTTACAAGTCTGCTTGTGCAGACTTTCAGGTTTTAATATGTTGAATATATAGGAAACATTACTGAAAAGGTTGTCAGGCACTGGAACAGGCTGCTTGGGGAAGTGGTGGAGTCACCATCCCTGCAGGTATTTAAAAGACATGTAGATATGGCACTTAGGGATGTGGTTGGCAGTGCTGGGTTAATGGTTGGACTCAGTGATCTTAAAGGTCTCTTCCAACCTAAGCGATTCTATTCTAATAAAAAGCGTGGATGTTTTTTTTTTTTTTTTTAATTTATTTAGGTCTTAAAGTTCTTTTTTGGTTTTGCTGATTTCCGTTTCAAGTTTTTCCTGGGTAAGCTCTCTTGTGTTTGTTTTGCCTGGGCTGTGCTTTCATTTCCCAAAGGAGAGGTATAAAGTTCAAAGCGATTCGTGAACTTCGCCATTTGGCCATAAGGCTTGGTCTCCCCCGCCTCCCATTCCTCTCCCTCCACTCTGCTCTCAGTTCTGGATAGAAATGAGATCAGCTTCAAGGCTTGGTATAATTTCTTGTGCAGCCTCCATGCTGAGTTTAAGGATTTTAATGGCTGCATGGATGCCACTAAGAGCTCCCTTCCTAGCCCCTAAAACTCTGCTGCTTCTCTCATCCTGCCTATTTCTCTAGTCCTTATTGAAATGTCTGTGTCAGAAGCTAAGCTAATTCCTTCTTGAAGATGTGGATATTTAATGATTGCTCAGCGAGGGTAACTGGGTTTCTTCATGGACCTATTTCCATTTGCCAAGCTGGATGCCATTTGACACCGGGGGCTTGCTGGCAGTTCTTCTAAGAGCCCAAAGAGGCTGGAGGCACTGCCAGAAAGCATCAAAATGAGATTCACTCATGAAAAGGCAGACAGGGAAAATGGCTGAGGCCATCATCCTTCACAGGAGGGAGACCCCTGGACCTCCGCAATGGAGAGGCAGGGATGGGTGGGGGGAGGGAGGCAGGAGGTAATGCCCAGGTCAGGCACCGCAGTCCAAAATCAGCAGCCTGGCCAAGGAAGTCTAGAACCAGGAAAGGCCTTTGAGTGCAAAGCCCTTCAGCCCACACTGCGCCACTGCTCCCCCCAGGCGAGTAGCCCTGTTAGGCTTTTGCCCAGCTGGGAAGGATGGCCTTCTTCTCAAGCGAAGGGGTGGCCAGGGAACACAAGTCTTGAGCAGCTGAAGCATCCCACCTGTGTTGTGGTGGGCCCTTTGCAAGGACAGATCCCCACTTGCAGATCAGACTCCCTCAGTCATTCAGCTGAGTGATGCAATTGCCAGGCTTAATTTAATTTTTGACTGGTCAAGATTGGAGTGATTTGATCAGTGCAATTCACCAGACACAAAAAAAAGGCCATTATTCCTGCTTTCCACTGATTTGACTTTGATAAAACAATGGATTAGTTATCACTGAGGTAAAGGCATCAGGTGACCGGAGCTTTTGGCTGGAGTATTGTGTGTTTAAATGATAATGGGTCTACGTGAACACACAGCACCATTTTGTTAAAGGTGCCTCCTACTTAATGCAGTGTTACGTAAAACCTAAATTGTCCCTAGGTGGTTTTAGTCAGGAGTATTTGAGTAACACACAGAGCAACAGCTTATTAAAATGGAAGAAGCAAACAAAAATAATAATGACAAAAGGGATCCTTGATTCAAACCGATATTGCTTGCCTTACAGCATTGGCATTTGTGTCAATACTGTATTAGCAGTAATCAAATTTCTCATTGTCGGCTGCAATGTAACCAACTCCTTGGGTATAAAACTCCGTTAATGATGGAGGTGTGCTCTCTGGGTCTGTGTTGGTGGGAAGACAAATTAGGCAGTGCTTTGCAGATCTGCTGAAAGAAAGGAGGGTATGCATTGAGTACAGATGGAGAAGGATAAGCAGAATCTACTCCTAGATCTTTTTCCTTGACGTTTTCTCTGTGCCAAGCCAAAGAATGGCTCAGAGGCTGTAATTTTATTAAGTATCCTGCATCATTTTGTATCACAGTTCTCATTTTAGAGCAAATGAAAGCGCATTTCTATGCTTAAGGCAACAGGTTGCGAGGGGCGAGTTTCTGCAGCTCGGCAGATTGTACAGGCATTTCCACTTGCTTCAAACAGGAGCAATGCTACTAAATGTCATAGTTGCCTTAGCATTGCAGTTTCTGTCAGGACTGTCAGCAAACTCTGGAGACCTAGGCCTGCCACAGCTCCGCCACAGACCTCTTGCCTGACATTGAGTAGGTCACTTAATTTCGCTCTACCTCATTTCCCCTGTCTGAAATGCAGGTAACAGCACTCCCTGCATCCAGAAGGCACAGCATTGATAATGCCACATTGATGTTCATGAGAGAGACCCAAAGGAAGAAGTTGTGGGTGTGGTTTTTGCATACTCGGGTTTCTGAAGCCGCGTGAGATGAGGGTGCGTGGCACACAGCAGGTGCCAGCTGGCCGGACGGGGGACTGAGGCTCTGCACCCTCTCCTTGGCTCTCCTTCACGGCTCCACGTGCGCCCTTGGAAACGCTGCTCACAGCGCGTGCGATCAGCAGGCCGCTCTGTAAATAAGCATGCAGTTTCACTGCAGCCTGGATTATACACATGGGGAAACTGCACTCCAGGGACCTTTCTTCCCAGTTATCACCCTGTCATCTTCTAGAGCCTGTTCTTCTCATTCCAGTGACTCGCTTCCATACAGTTTGCCCATGCTTTAGCCCCAGCCATTGTGCGGGTTATGGGAAGGGACTGTATGTCTGAGGAGATGACTTCAGGTACTAGAGCATTTAAATGGGCGGGATTTACCTGAGGGGTCGCTCTTATTTAAAACTGATCACGCCTTCAGTATCTTCAGGTGCAAAATGATGACAGTACTTCTTACCGTCTGGCATAGAGCTCTTGGTAATAAAAATGCCAAGCATTATTCCTGTGTATAGTGTGACAGGGCTCTGCTCTGTAAGACAGTTTAGAAATCTTTGGTTGTCCGTAGCAACCTGAAGGCATTGAAATATCGGCTTGCACATACGTGGGGGTTTGGAATGCTGCTGTTACTGGAGGCTGCTAGGAAAAGGCTCTCTGCGTTGTCCCCGTGTTGATGTTCTCCTCATCACTCCTACCCACCCCACAGATATTGCTGCTCTCGTCGGCACAGCGGCTTTTACCAGACTGCTAGTTGTCCTCCCTAGGAGGGCGCCTTGCGTGCGGTCAGCGAGAAACTGGTATCAAGGCGATGCGTGCAGGGAAGTCCTAACCAGAGTTAGCCCCTGTCCTGCAAAGGCATCAGTGCTGTCATGTCCACCACTACAGAGCGTGTGACAGAGCTGGAGCCATCACAGAAAACCGCCGAGTTCACTGGTGGCTGTTGCATTGTGAAAGGCAGGCTTGCTTTTAGTCGAAAGCTGTGCTACAGCCATCAAGCGGGAGGCAGGGCAGCATCCCAGGCTGTAGCCAAGTCATCAGCCCAAAGCAGTGGCTGTGTGATATGACTTGACATCGCAGGGTTCCCCCTCTGCTGTGAAAGGCTCAAATTAACAAAGTGGGTCACCCTAAATCTGCTACTGACCTTGCCAAACCTTGTGCCCCTCATGTACTTTAGAAGACCCACGTGCCAGGCAGCTGGTGCAGGCCCTGTCCTGGCGCAGGGTGTTGTGACAGCCTCGGAAGGGTCACTGCCGTGGGTGCCTCATCGCTCCCTGTCACCGCCTCACTCCTCCGACTGCTCAGCTGCATGTAGCCTTGACAGGCTCCTCCGACTGCTCAGCTTCACTGAGACACTTTTGCAATATTACCATCCCAGAGGTATTTAAAAGACGTGTAGATGTGGCACTTAGGGACATGGTTTAGTGGTGAACTTGGCAGTGCTAGGTTAATGGTTGGACTCAATGATCTTAAAGGTCTTTTCCAACCTAAATGATTCTATGATCAGAGTATGAAGACATTTTCAGCAGCTTCTGTGCTTTTGGCAGCACCCAGTCCCTGTTGTAATTAGGCTTGGGTGTCCTCCAAAATGGTAAACTTCAAATGCCAGAAGTCTAACCTTGGAGGAATGTAGGTGGGGCTGTGATCTCCAGGCAACGGCATCCTGGGAGTCTTTCAGCTCCAGTGACCAGTTTACATATTCAAGGCCTGACACAACAAAAAAAGAGACTTATGGTCTGATGGCTTCGGTCTTTTAATCCCTATTTCTACCAGTAATTCTTTTCCTGTGAGTAGGCCCTACTCATTCAAGTACTGCTCTTGGCTTCAGTGGAGTGCCTTTGACCTGCCTGTATTTAATGTAAACTAAGATTACTTTTGGCATCTGTGGAATCCTAAAAAACTAAGACAGCAGAGCGTGACCCAGGAGGTCATGCTGTAGTTTACATCTGCTGCTGGCTGTTCCAGGGGGTCACTACCACAGGCACAGCAGATGAATTTCCTTTCTGACTGCAGAATAAGCACTGCGTGGGGGGTAAATATTAAATGAATTACTGTAACAGGAGTGGAAAGGGAGGAGGGCTCCTTTGTCAAACACAGTCAAAGGATGTCTGTTTACGTGATGTCCCCATGCAGCAGACACTGCTTATTGATGTGTTTTGGAAGTCAAGAGATAAAGTCTTAAACAGGGGTGGGACACACAAAGACCATGAGCGTTCTTCTAGCTTTCTGAGTTTTGTGTAATTGTGGCCATTGCTAATTTTCATACCGTGATGGTTTAACAGTTCTGTGCCTGTGATTGCGCAGCCCAATTCACATGGGAAATGCTTCTTGGAGCCTAATAAGCACTAAGGTGCACATCCTCCGTGCTGCCATGGCAACGGTGCGATGCAGGAGCGCTGGGAGCTCTGTCTGCCAGGAGCTGCTGCACCTTGGCAAGAGAACTGCCCTCTGGATGGCCAAATTGCTTTAATTAGGCCATGGAAACTATCTGGTATCTAGTGACTGACTGTCAAATGAGTGATACTTCCCTGAGCAGGATTACCCCTTTGGGTGCTGGTTTCAGCTGCGTACTGGGCTGCCTAGCAGAGCTGTGTGCGGGGTGGGGGGGTGGGGCACTCCCCAGGGACTGCGGTGCTGTGCACAGTCTGGCAGCATTTGTGCAAAATTGCCCATCTTGATAAGGAAGCCTGGGGAAGCTTCACTGACAGCGTTCCAGCATGAACGTCAGCTTGTGCTTTGGGGTTTTGTTTTTACCCTGCTTTCCCAGTCATTGCTGCTGCTCGTCCCTTCCGTTGCTGGCCGAGAGCGCGCAGGGCAGCCTTCACACGCAGCTGGCCTCCTCCCGGCAGGGCCACGCTGCCCAGGCTTGCGGCAGGAGAGCTGATAACAAATTTTGTTCCGTGGGGAACTCTGGTACTTTGGCACTTGCTTTGCCCCAGGGGAGGAACAAAACCAGCCATTTTCCTTGCTGAAAAAGATCACGGCTCTGAAATGCTGAAGCTGTGTTTGCCAGGTCAGCCTGGCAGAGAAGTCCCGGCCTGAGCAGTGGCAGCATCCACAGGAACTGCGGCTTGGATGCCCCGTGTCCTTGATCCTCCTCCGTGGCCCTGATTTCCAGCAGGGCAGCGTCTCCTGTGCTGTGTCCGGGAAAAACACGAGGCCTCTGCCACTGCTGAGAGGGGACAGTGCAATGGGAAGCTAAATGGGAAGCTAAATGCTTCATGTAGGAGAATGAAGGCATGACATAATTTAGCTGTAGTTCCTGTAAATTACTCTGACAACTTGGGTAGATACCTGTTAATGCCAAGCGGGACCAAAACCAGCTGGGTTTTTTTTATGCCATTTGACAAACTGAAGCTGATTACATTCCCATGGACCTGAATCTGTTTTGCCATATCTTTACTCATGCTTTGGTATAAATGAGTATTGCCCCTGGTGCATCACCTTTTCTGCACTCTGGGGCTCTTCTGAGGGTGTACGATGCATGTTTGTCCCTTGTGCTTGCTGATACCTGGGCTCCGGGATACTTCTGAGGGCATATCATGCATGTTTGCCCCTCACGCATGCTGATTTCCATGCTCTGGAGCTCTTCTGAGGGTGAACAACACGTGTTTGCCCCCTGCGTGTCACCATTTCCATGCTCCAGGGCTCTTCCAAGGGCACATGACGTGTTTGCCCCTCGTGCACACCCATTTAAGAGGTCCAGGGCTCTTCCAAACGTGTGTGATGCACATTTGCCCCTTGCACGTTGCCATTTCTGCACTCTGGGGCTCTTCTGAGGGTGTGCAATGCACGTTTGTCCCTTGTGTGTCACCATTTCTGTGTTCTGGGGCTCTTCCAACGAGGTGCAACGTGTGTTTGCTGCTCACGTGTCCCCAGTTCCATGCTCCAGGGCTCCTGCGAGGGTGTACAACGCATGTTTGCCCCTCACACGTGCCGATTTCCATGCACCGGGGCTCTTCCAAGCGTGTACGATGCACGTACGACAATCCTAAGTCTTGACATTAAAGAAAGCAAGTGTTCCACCCTAGCCACCACTGCTGATTTCAGTTGCTTGATGCAGCTTTAGCAATGGGGTTTCTGCCACTGTTACACCTCTTGCTACTGCGATGAGGGGAGTGATGTTTGATAGAAAGCCTGGGGCTTTTTATATAGCCCTTAACCTGGCCTGCAATTTGCACACCAGGTATCTCCATGCCAAATCAACCCCATGAAATCAGAGGATGGTTATCTAAACGATGCTCTTGCATCATTCTTATGCTTCTCTGCTGAGGTGCTGGGTAACCTGTACCTGATGAGCTCTCCCAGGAAAAGAGCCTGCGTGACCACCATGCCAGCATGGAGGGGCTTGCGTGGCATCTCCTCCACATGAGCTTTCTGCATCCTCCCCTGGTGCATCATTTGGCTGAAAAAAGACAACACTTATTGCTGATTACATGTTGCTCTGCTGGCTGCGAATTAAGGACAGCTGCAAAGTTGAGCCGTGTGTTATCTGGGGTAATGACCACCAAATTCAGTGACTCTGGAGGATAAAATTTTTCATAAAGTGAGAGAACCTGGAATGGCTAATACAACAGCGGGATTTTTCTTTTTTTATTTTATTTGGGATTTACTGATATACCTGTTCAGAAATACAGCAATATTGATTGGGATAAATGTATGTAAATGTTGCAGTTCCTAACTCTAGGGAAGTGAACACAACTGTGGTAAGGAAAGCCACTTCTTATCTGACTGGAAAAGAAACCCAGTCATGTTGGCACAGACGCATTTTAGAAAAATAAACAGTGGGGAGAGAGACGCTGCTGTGGTTCGGTGAGAGGAGGGAGCTCCCTTGCTCTGCAGGCTTCGGAGAGGCCAGAGGGAACTGCAGGAGTGGCTCCCGTGGTGGGGGTTCAGCGGGGTTTCCTGGGCTGAGCCGCCACGGCGGGGGCTGTGCAGCAAGAGGGTTTCCGTCAGGCTAAACAAAACCCCTGACCTCAGCAACAAGTCCTCGGTACCACTCCGTGGCCCCTGTGCATCGCAGGTGGGCAGGGACTATCAGATGCACATCTCTGTTACCCCAGGCTGGCCATGATTTCACTTGGGAGCTAGGCTGACAAATGTCATGAGAAATTTTTCTTAAAATAGCACATGTGCGTTGCAGCTTCATCACAGTTTCAATATAGGGCTGGTGTTCAAATCCAGAAAGGTGCCATCAAGCTTCTGAAATTAACATCTGGTTAAAGCCCGGCTTACATGAAGATTTTAAGAACTCTTGTTGTATCATGAGATAAAAATGAGTTTGAATACGGAAAACCTGAACCCCAAAATATTCACAAAGTGTATCATTATGCATCTTCTTTTGCGTGGCATCTGACGACAACCAGGATCCAGCTCACTTCAGGGATTATTGAACCGTGTTATTGAGGTGTTCATGTCTCTCGGTTCCGCATCACAGCCACTGAAACTCAATCAGAAAGGCCTGATGACTAAATGCCTGTATAGGCAACATGTGGGCGATGTGCCTAAGGAGCCTACAGGGAGAAAACTGGACAAAAATGGCAGGCTTTCCGCGGGCAGAGATACGTCCCGGTAAGTACCTTCTCAGGCAGACTCTTGGGCTATGAGCCCATGTGGGAGGGAGAGCCAGGACTTTACCCAGGCCTGTAAAATTGCGTTGAGGGTATCACAGGAAAATACTTTGCATGAGGGAATGAAGTACTACTCCTGCACGTCAGTGATGAGATCATTTTGATAGTTTGCTGTTTGCTTCCTTTGGAAAGAAACAGCAGCCATTGCAATGCACCTCGGGAAATACATGTTTTACTCCCAAATCTAGCATGTCCCAAACTAAAGAAGGTACCCATTTTCTTTAATATCTCCTCATCTGTTAACAAAATACAATATCCACTAATTTAGAATCTTTTCAAGAGGTTAAATTAATATACCATGTTTAGACTCTATCTAATGGAAGATGCTACACAGGTATAAAATATTACCTGCTACACAGGTATAAAACAGTACTGCAAGGTAAGCGGGTTGTTTTTCTGTTCTATTTTTTTATAAATTACAAAATAACCTTGAAATATCTACGATACAAAATAATTTTCTTGCATGCTAAGATTTCAGTATTGTCTACCTTGACCAGAGAACTTCATGAAACTATGGCATCAATAGATAATACAACTGCAAACTGAACAACCTGGAGGAATTTTGAGTCCTCTGGCTATATAAGACTTTTAATTTGCATTTGCTTGTTAAGCTTAATTCCAATAATTAATTACCCTTTTGCAGAAAAAACATTTTATTAAGTATTATCTAATACCAGCCCACAGCAAAGATGAGACTCTTCGAAATGTTTTAAATATAACCTTGACAGGAAGAAGTATACTTGGCAGCACCAGTGTCTTCATGGTTAAAAACACAGATAAAATTAGTCCATACAAAAATTGACTTTTTAGCTCTCCTTTATGTATATCCGAAAGTAAGAGGAAGGCAACAGAGTGACTTGCTACACCCCATGAAGACAGTATCTGATATTTTACTATTATTGAAGCCTTTTATTGGTCAAGGAGACCCAGCAGAACGGAAACAATAGTTATTTCATGGCTGTACAAGTTTTACAATAGTGTACATCCACCCAGTTGGCAAACCCCTTTGAATAAAAGCAGTGAAGGGATCTGATGCCTTGGGATAACCATTTCCCCACCAGTACCAGCGAGGAATCACGCTCTTCTTTCCTAAGTGAAGCTGCCTTCATGGAGACACGTGATATTGGTGGTGTTGGTTGGTTGGTTTGGTTGGGTTTTGTTTGGATGGTTGGTTTGGGTTTTGGGGGTTGTTTTTTTTTTTTTTAAGCCTGGGTAAAATCCCCTTTGACTACGTGGTGCCTACTCCACTGGCACTGCCTTCTTGGAGAAGCACCTGGGGACTGCAGGGAGAACTCATCAGGCCTCTGAAGGTTAACCTGCTGGCAGGCGTAAGAGGCCGTGAGGGAACGATCACCTGCTGGTCTGCGGCTGATGACATCAGGCTCCAAGCCTGAGAGCCTGTTGCACAGCTTTTGCACCAAGAATTGCTGTGGGATTGTAAGGAGCTGGAGGGCTCTGTCCCTGCCTGTGCAGCTGGGCCGTGTCCCCCCGGGTGCATGCCTTTTACTGGTGTCTGAATTCGAAGTGCAACACCTACTTCCAAGTAGCTCGCAGTGTGGATGGTCCTATTCTGAGCTGCCCTGCCTGGATTATTCAGAAATATCCGGGAACGTGTGTTCCTGAACTGTCAGTCACCAGCAAGCCCAAGAGCTGGGAAGCCCTAGGAAGCTTTGACTGTACTCCGTTTATTTTTCCATTCCCTCCCACACCCTAACACAACATGCGGCAACAACATAGGCTGCAGTAAAATGGTTCCCACACATTATCCCTATGAGTTAGGTTTTTTTTTTTTTTTCTTCCTGTTCTTAAAACTTCCCAAACTAGAACTTGGTTTCAAACAGTACCTTCCCAGAGGTGCTCACCACAAAAGATGTCGTGGAGTACCCATTTGATTTCACATACTTTCAGAAGGAACAATTTCCTTTGTTATCCCACCTGGACATGAACATTGATGTTATATAGGGTCAGAAAATGGAAGTGGAAATGCAAAAGCTGTGTTACAAAATCTTCTTGTGTTGCCAGTGGCACGTGAAACGTGCTGCATTGCCAGATTTGATGTTCTGACAGAACATTTTTTTTATCTGCTGACCCTTTTTGGGCCAGGCAGATGATTCCTAGGTCCTTTCCTGATGTTGTAAATAGCAGTGATAATGTGCAGCCTATGGAAATCTGCAGCAACTGTTAGGTACTCATTAGTCACTGACACAAAGCCTTGCACATCCGACTCTATCTACAAGTGTCAGAGGGAGAAGGCAAGAAAGAAAAATGTGTCACACTCTGAGGCAAACAGCTTGATTCCCTATTAGTCTGCGGGAGGCTGAATTAGTAATTTATGAAGCACTTTGCCATGATGAGATTTGTTAGTCCACTTAGGATTTGTTTTTTGCTGTTAACGCAGAGCTAAACGGCTGAGACTGTGTCTACATGCTCTTCTGCAGATAGCAGCTTGCTCCATGCCCTGCACCTGCCAGTCGTAAGCCACATCACCGGCATCACGGCCGCGTTGTTTGCACAGCATGGAGGGTAGGGCTAATACTCCCACAGTTACTCATCCCAGCACCGCACCCCCCTTTTTCCACCAGGTGTTGCAGCCGCTTCTGACTTGTTAGCGAAGCTGTCTGCCTGACAGGAATGCAGCGGTCACATGTGGAGCCGTGCTGGGAGGTCAGGGAGGAGGGCTGGTCACTACCTGGGGCAGGATGGGGGTCATGACATCTTCATCCAGCTCTGTGGCAGCACGAACCCAACGCTGGTCCCCTGCCTAGGGAACAGATCTGCTCGAAGACCATTTTTTTTCCATCTTTAGCACACCCTATTCCTTATTAAGATTTGAGAAAGATGGAAGTCTGTATTGTTAAGACCACCAACAAACTTCCAGGAAAAAGCAAACGTTGCTACAGAAAAAGGATGGGGGCAGAAAACCATACAAAACAAACCCAAATCCCCATTACAAAAAATAAATCGAAACCAAATTAAATCTTCAAAGCCTCGTTCCTGGACATAAATCCCATATTTTTCTTTTGAAGGTCAGCATTAGGTGATGCAAGACCAACTCTGAACTTCCAGCCCATTAGCATCGGTGGAGCCAGGCGGCAGACAGGCTGTTGTGGTAGGCCCGCATACCTCCTCCAGGCACTGGAGGAGAGGTGAGAAGCAAAACCCCTCCTGGAGTGGAGAGAGTTAAGAGATCCTCCGCGTCTCTAGGGGCACGTGTTGCTGCCGTGGGTGTCATGGCAGGAATTGGTGGGCCAGCCTGCAGGAACCACCCCTGGCAGAGGCAGGGCTGGCAAAAGGAGAAGGCATTTGCGAAGCCTTTTGAAATGTCGCCTCCCCTGGCTAAAACCGATGGGAAAGGGCTCGCCGTCCTGGTATTTTAAGGGTTACTGAGCCACTTCAGCTAACTCCCTGGGGCTGACCGCCCTGTGCCGGGCCGGGTGCCTGGAAGAAGGGACTGGGCTCCCCCGGGGGAACGGCAGAGCACGGAGCCCTGTGCCCCACTGGAACTGCCTTCTTCCTCAGACGTGAAGCATTTATTTGTCTTTCTATCAGCAAACCAGCCATGGCAGTGGGGCTGGTTTAAGGGATCACTCCACGTTTTTGCTGGTGTAAAGCTGGTTGCTATTTTCCCTATGTAAACAGGAGTTGCTGAACTGGTTTAGGCAACTGTGACTGGTGCCCTTGTGTAGAGAGCGGGCGTTATTCTGCCATAGCTACGGTGAGAAAGTGCTAATCCCCCCATCTGCACTTGTTAAACCTTTTAAGTAAAGATTGGTCTGATGAAGGAGCGAGGCTGTGCTATAGCCTCACTGGAGACCCAAGAAACAGCAATTGTGCCTGTTAGTGGCCTTTAAGCCCAGAAACCTTGGAGACTTGTGTGTGTAGTCCTTTGGGGCTCTAATGGAAAAGATGAGGAGGCACTAGCTCCTGTGGTCTCCATCTGTATCAGGCAAATTTAGACCCAAATTCCTCTGGTCCAAGCCCAGATTCACAGCTAAGCAGGAAAGCTGCCCTAGAATTGCCCCAGGGCAGATTTCATGTAAATCATCCTACTAATGTGTGTGGGATTAATTGAAAGAGGGAAATAAAGAAGTTCCATTGACACCTTGCAGGACGGAGCTCCCAGATGAAAAAACATTTGCTAAAATGGGGAGCCTGGGACCAAAAGGCTATGTTAGTGCTGCAGGACACACACGTGGCTCCCGTGGAAAGAATGCTATAAATTCAGAATGTTTGCTTTGCAATTTTTTTTTTTCTTTTTGGTGGCACATCACAGTGTCCTGGTAGCCACTCTTGCAGTCAGCTTTCCTAGCTAACAGCTAGGCAGGCAGACAAAGCTGCCTGAAATGCCGGCCTCAGACACCCGGCAGTCCTGCCTGCTCTGGGCATCGTGCAGGTACACTGCTCTGAGGCAGGGGAGGCAGCAGGCAGCTCGGACCCGTGTTCCCAAGACAGGAGCAGGACTAGATGCATGAAACTACCCCCGACGCCAACAGAGCGGGGATTCCGCACCACATCCGTCCCACTGACTGCTGGCGGAAGTTCCTCTCAAGCCTGTGTGGCTTCCCCTGGAGTCATTCGTATTTCCTTGGGGAAACCCTGACCCCGATGGCAGAATATGGTGCACTCAAGAGACGCTGAAGGCACCAAACCACTGCCTTCTGGGGTCTCCAGAATGCCACACTGGCTGCCAGCTTGTTAAACGGGCACTGAAGTGTCCTCAGGGAGCTAAAGGGTCACCAGTGTTAACAAACAGCTGACCAAATCTGTAGCTTAATTTAGGAGCTTGTCAGGTGTATGGTAACGGCCTGGTAAGGCTTGGTTAAAGGCGGCGTTTGGGGGCTTCTGTACATTTTTCATCTCTGTGTACAATAAAATATTAAATGTCAGCTCTTGCTCTTGCTGGCACATTTCTTGCAGGAAGATCTACTCTGGGAGTCCAACAGCACTGAAACCGAGCAACCGACAGAAAAAAGGGAGTTTGGACCAACATCTCTGCTGGCGTAGCTCCATTGCAGCCAGAGGGTGAAATCCCAGCCCTGCTGAGATGTGCGGGACTTCTGCCAGACTTGTGACTGCTGGGAACTCTTAACAACTCAGCCCTGGTTTTGCTTTGGACTGAAACCTCCCTGAGAGTCTTAGCTTACAAACACTTCCATCTTGCACGCAGAGGAAAAGTGTTCTGCGGCAAGCAAATAAGCTTGGAAACAGATTTAACTTCATCAGTAACCCCCTGATGTAGACATTCATTGTGGGCTAAATTTGGCTCATGCGGTAAGACACTGACCGAGTGGCACATTCACCTCCCTCAGTGATGGAAAGGCTCCTGCTTTGGCTGCGGTCACAGAATTTATTCAACATGCTCCCTGCTGCTCCCGTGAGCTGCAGGAGCAAAGTTTCGGTGCCGTCTCTCAGTGTGACCCACTCACGCAGTCAGTGCTCATTAACATTTTTTTAAGACCAGGTTATTGCAGGAAGCCTAGATACTGACAATGCATCTCTCTTCTCTCTTTCCACTGCAGACTGCTGTTGTGGCTTCCGGACTTCTTTTTAGGCCTACCTACTGTTACAGGGTATTTCAGAGCCTTCTAGAAGCTCTTGTGGCTAAAGACACACCTGCATCACAGCCCTGTGTGTGGAGGACTGCCTACAGCCCCAGCAAGGAGGTCAGAAAGCTGGGGCTTCCATCACTCACCACTGCGACATGACAGCCTCATGGTTCTGAGGTTAAAAAGGAAGCAGGAAAGAAGATGCTGGAAAAACCAAATAAATTAATAATAATCCTGTTTTCTTCATATGTTATAAAGAAGCAGGGGAAAAAAAAACAGTTTGCTTTGCAGGTCACCTTCACAGCAAATAGGAATTGTTCAGTCACTGCTGGATAATACCAAGTGCACTCTGAGGGGATCGCAACTAGAATGACAATTACAAAAAATATGGGCAAGATTTTAAGTGTCTCTTTGTGACACAAACAGAACAAAATTGTTCATCAGTGGCGGAACAGACACTGTAAACACTGTTGTAAAACTAATCTGGAAGGAACGTGTATCTGCCCCAAAATAACAGAGAAGATGGCCAGTTTTGTCTCCCCAGTGCAGTCCCAGCCCCTTATGGATTTGAGAAGACAGGAAATATTTCATAGAATCACAGAATCAATGAAGTTGGCTGAGACCTCTTGTAATCATCTAGTTCAACCTCCGTGAAGCAGGGTGAACTACAGCAGGTTGCCAAAGAGAGTGTCCAGCTGGGTTTTGAGTATCTCCATGGATGGAAACTTTAAAAAAAAAAAAAAAAAAAAAAAAAAAAGTTTTCTTGTGTTCAGATGGAATCTGATGTGTTTAAATTTGTGCCTCTTGTCCTGTCAGTGAGCACTACTTGAGAAGAGTCTGCCTCCCTCCTGTTGCCTGTGCCTGATTTCCTGCTTGTTGGGATGGACCTTCCCTGAGCTTGGAGGAGGTGATCTCTGAAAGCCAGCCAGCTCTTCTGACTCCCACGTTCTCCAGGACCGTATCTCAAGCAGATCTCTGAAGAGGCTGAAGTCTGGTCTCCAAAATCAGAGCTGTGGTCCTGCCTTCTGCCCCACTCTCCCCTCTTAGGATCCTGAACTCCACCCTCTCACAGTCCCTGCACCCAATGCTGACTCTGTCTTCATGTCCCCAACCAGTTCTTCCTTGTTTCTAAGTACGAGGTCCAGGAAAGAGCCCTTCCTTGTTAGTTCCTTTATCACCTGTGCCAGGGAGTTGTCATCAGTGTGCTCTTGAACTCTCTTGGGCCCTGCTGTATTGTCCTTTCTAGTTTATACCTCTTCCTACCAGCATTAATCTTAGGATAAAATCAATCCACCTCCTTCTGTGCTCGCTGTTGGTCACCACAGTCCCTGCTGCAGGCCTGGTGGCTCTGTGCTGGCCAATGAGCACCGGGCGGCCCAGGAACGAGATGCTGGAGAAGAGGTCACGCTCACCGATGCAAAGGTAGCTTGCCTGCCTATTTGCAAGTACACTGACTGCAACAGCAAAGCGGCTTGGTAGCTCGGATCTGGCATCCTTTGTACCTCTCCCAGCTGCTGTGTTATGCTGACGCTTGCCTTCCTGGACAGATGTTCACTTGAAACTATCTTACTGGTGACACATGACTAGAAACATGTCCTTGGCAAAGTGCTTTTTAGTGTTTTCTGCTTTTGAGCTAACCACCCTCGTGACTTCCTCTCTGCCCAAGACTTGTCATTAGGTGAATATTCTTTTAGCTCTTCTTGCAAAATAACGAGTCTCCTCAAATCTCCAATGAGATTTGCTGTACGATTCACCTTCTCTTTTTTTCTCTCCTAGTAAGTCAGAATGCAAGAGCTGGGACTGGTTGTGGAGGTTTTCCATGGGGTTGCTCTCCACAAGGCAGAGTAGCATACGGCCTTTGGCTGCCCTGCCCCAGCCGTTTTAGTACCAAGAATGATATTTTGTTTTGGTAGGGCACAGTCAGTGATCCAGGACAGGGTCCTACTGTGCTTGGGGCTGAAAACACATACAAATACAAAATTAGTCTTTCCCAAGGGCTCTAAGTAGATGGGGCACACAAAAGGTAGACAGGAAGGCAGAAGAAATCCATCTGTATGGAAAAAATTTACCAGTTCTACAGATAAAAATATCTTTGCCCAACCTTTGTCAGGGACACCGTCATTCTTGGGAGTTTGGCCTGAACTCTTTTTCAAGTGACTAAATTAAAGCCCTTCATGAATTGACATACAGTTTATCACTCTGAAGGTTTTAGCATTACCAGATTAAAGTTATAGAGCCAGTCAGGAGAGAGGCTACCGCATGAGTCTGTCATCCCCCCCCCATCTGCACTGATTGAAGGATTTGCAACAGAAGTGGATTAAGCTCTTGGAGGCTTTAAGCAAGCTCTCCCGTGGGTCATGTTGCCTTCCTCTCAGGTTCTTGCAAGCAGCATGCTTTATTCCGAGTGCCGAGTTGCACCCAGCAGGGCTGGCCCACTGCCTACAGATAAGCATTGCACAACATTTGTTGGACCAGAGCTCCAGTGTGGCAGAATGCATGGCCAAACATTTCACAACTGCTGTCATCTATGGATTTCTGCCTACAGAAATAGAAGGGGAAAGCCCAGCTAGCTAAGTCTGTCTTGGAAAAGGAGAAGCAAAGTGCACATATACTGCTCTGCTACCTTTCCTAAGGAAGACAGCTGAATTACAGAACCATCTGTACATCTTCCGGCTGTTCTGTGGCAGGGCCCTCCAGCCAAGGATGTTACAAGGGTGCGGGCGCTTCTTGTTGGTCCACCACCTTGATGGCTTTCCCCCTGGAGAAGCTGCCCTCCCTCATGTTCGACCCAGCCTGTAGCCAAGCTCAGAGATTAATGTGTCTCCACAGGAGGCTCCTGTCAGAGTTCAGGGTGCTTTGATGACTTTTTTAGTGCTCAACAGGATTTAAACTCATGTTTTTGGCAAAGGTTCAAAGCGTGTTACTGCACCTTAGCCTTTCCCTGTCCACTGAGCATTTGGCTTCAGGAGCACGATGATGTGGCACAGCCCCACAAAGTCATGGAGTGCCATGCAGCACCACTGCCTCCCTGCTCCTCCCTTCAGCCACATCAGCCATTTCTGCTCGGTGGAGACCAAAGTCAGTTTTTTCCCCCCCCCCCCCCGAGTAAGACAAAATCTCCCTCAGCCGACGTCCCCATGGACACGTACTTCTGCTAAACGGGTATTTTTCCTCTCAATGAAGGAGGCCAGAACCGCTGGGGTATCGCCCTTCAGGAAATCTCTCTGACAGGCCCCTCCCGGTGTTA
>JMFS01112048.1:0-14130 GCA_000699545.1 Podiceps cristatus | reverse complement strand
TTCAGACTAGATATAAGGAAGAAATCTTTTATTATGAGGGTGGTGAAACCCTGGAATAGGTTGCCCAGAGAGGTGGTAGAAGCCCCATCCCTGGAAACATTCAAGGTCAGGCTGGACGGGGCTCTGAGCAACCTGGGCTAGTTGAAGATGTCCCTGCTGATTGCAGAGGGGTTGGACTAGATGGTCTTTAAATGTCATCTCCAAACCAAACTATTCCATGATTATGTGCCACAATCCAAGTATACAAACCTGTGATGCTTCCACTACCCATGATGTCTCCCATAACTAAAAACTGTTGCTGCTCCAAACAAGAATAGTGTTTCTTTACAAAATCACTGTATTCATTTTTTCTAAAGCAGTTACATATTTTGTTAAAATCAAATTCTCTGCAAACCAAACTGTTGTAATAAAACATTGTAATTTGGCAAAAAAAGGTTTTGTGATATCATTAATTACACTATTGGTTCACTCCCTGTTTACTCTCATATAATTCACAGAAGTTCATTCCAAATCACATAAGGAGCTAACTTGCTCCTCTCTCTCTCTCTGCTTCTCTAATACTAATCAAAGCTATGATCCCCAGATAAAAGCAACACATGCACCAGATGATAGCCATAGCTAGGTGCTTCCTCTCCCCTAGTCTGGGCCAGGGCTGTGTGTGACCTGGTGATAGGCTACGCTAGAGCCTATCCAAGATCCCATGCCACTCTGTGCTCAGCATTGTTTTAATGTATGAGCAAGAAAAACTCTAAAACTCTTGGTCTACTAGCTTAGGAAAATAGCCTGCAAATTAAAACAATCACTGAAGCATTGCTATTATTGCCAGAAAAAAAAAAAAAAAAGGTTGGTTAGTGCTTAGAGGTGAGCGAGTTCAAAATGTATTCTTGGTTTGATGCCAACTCTCCTGAACCGGACTTTACCATTAAAGTCACTGGTGAATTACAATCTAGCTTTGTACGGGAAAGAAAAAGCAATATTGCAAAGTTTTGTTTTGCTTACCCTGGACAGTCTCCCACAGACTCCACTGACTCCAGATTTTTGACGCTTCTGCTTTGCCCCTGATTCTCACCGAGTGTGACATACACTGCAAAGGTAAGTCTGAATCCCATACCCAATGCAGAGGCTCTCCTGATTTATCAAGTGTGACGTTATGAAACTCCTAGAAACAAAGGCCAGTAAGGCAAAGTATTGAAAACACAGCAATGTGTAGACACATTGGAAGTACAGTCAAAGTGGTGAGAGAGACAGTGAGCAAGCTTAAAGGAAGAAAATGCTTTTGAAAAACAAATTTCTGAAATCCCACTCATTACACGAGATCACACACTAAATTAACTATTAAGCTAAGTAACTGCTTACAAATCTGTACTAGCAGTGGTGGAGTGACTGGCGTGCTGGCAAGACTACTTGATTCTGACATAGTTGTGAGTCAGGCCGTGCTTATCTTGAAATGGATTTGCTCTCAGAGACTTTCAGTATGTATATTTTTGCGCCTGCTATTGCATAAGTAATAGCATGCACAGATGATGCTGCCTGCAAGAGCATCTTGTCTAATGCTCTGGGTTACATATCCCTGGCTCTGAACTACAGCAGGAACCTGTACTGGCCAGTAAGGGTTTATGTCGGGTAGGAAAATAACTGCCGATTTCCCCAAAATGTTTGACTGCTGTAATATGTACATGCAAGAAACATGAAAAAAATACATCCAAAACTGTTAGAGCTCCATGAAGGGAACAGAAGTACAGCCCAAAACATAAAATGAAGTTAAATAATTACGAGAGCTAAATGGTCTGTAATTTGGCAAATATTTTTATATTGAATTACATAAATGCAGACAAACAGCAAAAATTACAAAACCTTCTGCTGCTTTCTAAGACAGGATTTCCTGCAAATTTCTCTCAGCATGTGGCTACTAAGGCCACCTGGGCACTAAATGAGCTGCACCAATACATGGCACAGCAACTCAAAACTAACCAGGGCACCATGTAGTCACATAGACAGATGGATGAAAAGATACCCCAAGTGTGAATCTCCCCTGGCATGAGAGCCCATAAGAAGGAAAAAATGGCTCAAAAAAACCCTGCCCTCTATTAATCACCTGTAATTATAAATACATTTTAGAATAAAACATGTATTTCAGCACTTCTTAAAGCAACCATATCAGACTCTCAGCATATACATCTGTGCTGCTTGTGTGAGACGTACCAGAGCCCTGGCTCACACTGTCTAGAGAACTGCTCCCCATTACTGCTTTCCATCAGCAACGCCTGAACATGCATAATACCACCGCTCTGAGACAAACTCTGCAATCAATTTACAATTTAATTTCTCAGTTATAGCACTGAGGAATCTAGTCACTGCTTTGGAAGTTATATTGACTGTCTGTGCTCTGGTATGAGCAGACTCACAGAGGTTTTTTTTATTGGTACACATTCTTCAGAAAAACGCAGAAGTAAATACATACCTATGTGGTAGTCACATAAAAAATACCCTGTTTAT
The DNA here is from genome assembly GCA_000699545.1 of Podiceps cristatus. Lineage (NCBI taxonomy): Eukaryota > Metazoa > Chordata > Aves > Podicipediformes > Podicipedidae > Podiceps > Podiceps cristatus. The sequence continues at coordinate 11,634 of JMFS01112048.1, read as the reverse complement.
TTTCCTTGCTGAATTTATTATAAGTAACAGAACAGACTATATCCTTGGATTAAAAAAAAAGAAAATCTTTCTTTCTTCCAGCAAGTTAATAAGAGTTTGTTGGAAGGATACTCCAAAAAAACCACACGTAATTGTTTGTAGTTATATGGCCTCAGTTTCTGACTTCAGGGTTAGACCTACTCAGGAGGTGTTAAAAATCCTACCCCAAGTATCAAAGTGATCAAAATCTTCTGAATTGCACAGAGCTCATCTGCAGCGAAGATACGGTTCTTCAAATGCAGAGACAAAATGCTACCAACTTGGCTGATTAGAGTGAGTTGTGATTCTTAACAGTGCCCATCTTATTTTATTGACTCCTGGTTTCAGCAAAATAAGCCCTTCTCTGCTTTATGTGCTTTCTCACAAATAGCAGCTTTAAACAAGCTAGAGCAGTTTTACAGTTTTACTAAGTTTTAGCATGTGTATTTCATATTCTTTCATAGTTTAATCAGCAGATGATTCATAATAGGTTATAGTACCCCTAAAACATGCATTTAGTTCCCAAAAGATTTTGTTAGATCCAAAGGAAAGGGAATTTTCTTTCGACATAAAAGTTCTCACACTGAAGTCACTGGGGAAAAGATCAAGAGCAGGCCTAAGCCTACAGTTTGCGTGATGCCCACCTCTTCAGGAAATCTGGCTGATTTAGGTGTTAAGGAAAACTAGCAGGGCAGGGGCTTTGCAAAAGAGACATCACTACTTCTGCCTTAACTGGAAGAGGTGGGTATAAGCTAATTGCTACCAGGGCCAAGCTTTGAAGGCTTCGCTCACACTGAAGCTATGATTTGGTTCACAAGGTGAGAGGAGTTGCAGCAACATGACCCATGCTCAGTTAGTCCTTAGTGAAGGGTAGTAATCATGCTACAAAAAAGCCTGCCTTTAGGAGCAGGGGAAGGGATTTTTCTGGGAGGCTGCTTAGGAGATGTGCTCCTTGAAAGGGAAACAGAGGCCTTTGAAATCAGATCTCCTGTCTGCCCACCACAATCCCTCAATAAGGGTATGCAAAGCATATCTACATTCTGCACCTGTGGAAATCACTTCTTCATCTGAGACAATAATTTTTTGCACAAAAAACAGGCATAACATTAGACCAAGCTTGGCATCTAGTGAAATATGGAGGTGTTTCTAGTACAGTTTTTTAAATACTGTGTTGTAAATCATAAACCTATACAGCAAAGCTATCTGCATATGCATCTGAAAGTTTGATTTTCATTTAGCTTCCTTTGTATTTTAAATAACTAACACAACTTTTTTTAAAAAAACACACTTACTGTCCACACAGTAGTAGTTACATCGGTTCGACGGACTTGTATTTCAAAACACATTGCCAGCTCAGCATCGTGTGCTGACTTGCCAACATCCCATTCCACCAGCAGCTGCTGAAGAGCCAAATCCTTGGAAACGTTAAGGTACGTTACTGGAAACACAGCGGTTTCTAGGAGCACAAAAGGGACACAAAAATATTAATGTTTATGTATGCTTTAGTCCTTCCAATATGGCCAAGTCGCAAAGTAGATCTAAAACAACAGTGGTTAGAAGTAAGATAGGTTCCACACCAGACAGTTCTGAAAGGGGATGAAAAGGGGAGAAAAAAAAAAAAAGAAAAAGAAAAAAAAAAAATTGAGACCCATACTATTAATATCAAAAGCAAAGATAATCTTTCATTTTAAGGCATCAGCAGGCTAGAATGAGGTTTCCTGAATCTACTCAATAGCTCCCAACCATGACATTGGGTATCCCATTTAATTTCTTTATGCCCTCAATTTACTAGCTACTTTATGGGAATATTGATCCATCTCTTTATAGTTTTATGAAGAGGAACAACATAATGTATTAACTGGGACTGAATCCCAAGAAATTCCCAGGAATCCCAAGAAATTCCAACCCCCAGCAAGCCTTCTCATCATTAAGGGAGAAAATGTAGGCTCAATTTTGCTTTCTGACCTAAATAAGATTAAATTAGTTAATGTAAATCAAGTATTTGAACAGGATAGGTTAAGAGTTTACCCCCACTAGCTAGTTCAGATGAGTATTAGGCACATTCCTGATTGCTCTTCACAGAGCTTAAGTGGCTGTGGATACTTCTACTAGAATTAGACACCTAGTTATAATGGCACCTCCATCCTTCTGTGGGTCTGGACTTAATTCCCAGAATAAACTAAAGTTTAGAAGTCCAACTGAAGTCTCTTTTGGTGTTAGGAAAGGAAAGGCCCCTGAAGAAGACTAGACTGCTGAAAACTACAGATCACCCTATGAGTGGTCCCTCTTTTTAGGTGTCTGCTTTGTCACCCCTCCCAAAAAAAACCCCTAACTCTTGGAATAGATGAAATATGGCCCTCAATGATCTGAATCTTCCCTCCTTCCTGAAAAATAAAACAAAAAAAACAAACAAATAAAAACAACAAGAACAAAAAAACACCAACCCTGAAGTTGATCTGGTTGTTAATGAAGCCAAGGAACCCAAATGGCCTAATAACTAGGCTTTTATTTTTGCCACAGTTGCTTTCCAAGATACTTCTGCTTGTTACAAAGATCAAGGTCAGAATGGCAATATTGACCAGGACACAGAAAAGAAATCATGTTATTTTGGAAAAGTAACAAGATACACTTCATCTCGCCAGTTTCTACAGGTTTTCATCATCAAAACAAGGTGAAGGCTGTTAAAATCCCACTTACACTAAGGAATTGACTGTGATGTTGTTCCTTTCCAGTGTATAATCTCAACTGCTCATTTTTCAGTCAACCTTACCTGTACATTCATCATCCTATTACCTGAAGCACCACATATTAAGCCTCTGAGGGGATCTCATTTCACTTATGCAAACAGGTGGCTGATCTAAAGCTCTGGACCCTTGCCATTCTTGTTTTCCTTCTGCAGTGCTGAAGCAACTGGGAGAGACAGATGGGCCCAGCACAAACAAACCAACCTAAAGGAAAGGGCTCGGCTAGTTTCTCAGGTGCAAAGTAAGATTCCAAGGGAAAGGAAACAAATATGCCTGAAAGAAAAGCCAGACAGATGGCAGAAACCCCTTCCTTTTCCAGGGTGCACTATTAAAAGAAACCCCTGTGTATCATCTGAATTTCCCTACCCTCCTTTCTGCTCCTTCTCTTGCCAGTTCTAACTGCAAGTATCACTACTTTGCCTACTGCATTGATGGTGAGCTTGCCTCTGTTCTCTAGATCTTTGTCTTTTTGTACAAGCTAAAATCTCATCCCTTTTCTCACCATGGAGAATATTTTCACCTGCCACATTTAATTACCTTGACAAAAGGTTTCTTTTTTCCCCCCATCTGCATAAGTATCCCTCCACTATCTATCTCCTTTTAGTTAGATGACATATCACTTCAGACGTCACACAATTTCATTTTACTCAGAGCCTAGCGTAATAGAGTCTAGATCACCAATCAGGGGTTACATACAATACCAATAAACAGAAGAAACTATGTATCTAAGGATAAGATCTTGAAGACTACTGAGTTACAATGTGTGACTTAATACTTTTGTACTATAATTTACACATAGAATCATAGAATCCCTTGGTTGGAAAGGACCTTTAAGATCATCGAGTCACCACCACTAAACCATGTCCCTAAGCACCTCATCAACCCATCTTTTAAATACCTCCAGGGATGGTGACTCAACCGACTCCCTGGGCAGCCTGTGCCAGTGCCTGACAGCCCTTTCAGTGAAGAAATGTTTCATAAGATCCAACCTGAACCTCCCCTGGTGTAACTTGAGGCCATTTCCTCTGGTCCTCTCGCCTGTTACTTGGGAGAAGAGACCCACACCCACCTCGCTACAACCTCCTTTCAGGCAGCTGTAGAGAGCGATAAGAATGTAGAAATATTTGTAGCATTCACAGTTATAATCTTCCCCTCCTAGCATAGTTAAATAATGAAGGCATCTTAAGACTTGTTTTAACTTGAAAGCTAACTCAAGACCGTATGAATAGCTTTATGATTATAAACAGAGACTAACCTTATTCCTGAAGAACTGCATGTGAAAACAAGTGACCAAGTTACTGTAATGCAGTAACTGTTCAGACTTGCCTGCATTACAAAGTTTTGCCACTCTAGCAGCATTGGTAATAGAGTCTCAAAACTGAGGAACCGGCCCCACACATGAATTCCAAGGTTGAAGAGAGGCAAAAAATTCTGAAACAGCTATATTACCCCCTTTAGGATGATGAAAAGTACATTTATACAAAAAAAAACCACCCCTCTCCCTCCTTCCCCAGCCTATTTAACGCAATACAACTTTTGTATTGCAGACTATAGTCTGGTAAGTTCTTTCTTCTTAATGCTGGTCACAGAAAATTCAATAAAAACATTCATTCCTCTTTTTTTTTTTTTTCTTTTTCCTCTTCTAACAGAGTCATGTCCAATGCTATTGCCAGGAGCAAATGTGCAAGCAGTACTTGTACCCTGAAATACACAGCCTTCTGGAAAATTATTCTTATATTCAACTTTTTTCCTCTCTGAATGTGCATATTTGCTTTTTTCTTTGTTTTGGATACATAAGTGAAGTATAAAAAATAAAAATCTGGTCCTGGAATCTTGTGGCACATCAGAAAAGAGCCAACAGAAGTGCTGAAGTTTTCATAGATGAGGCTAACAGGAAAGGGAAGGGAAGAGGTAGAAAAGAATAGAAGTTGCCAAAAAGGAAATAAATTATTTGAAGATGATGGACTACAGATCAAAAACATATGAGACAGAAGGGGAGCAGATAAACAAATACACTCTGGCTTCACATCATTGCAAGTAATTGATTCAACAGGGAATTTTGCATGATGGGGTTATAAAAGGTAATTATACAAGCTGCTTCATCACCTTACCAAAGAGAATAATTTGATTAAGTGTGTAACATGTTGTTTAATCACAAGAAACTTACAAATGAGCAAGTGCAAAGCTTTGGTTGTTGTAGATTGCTTCCAAATAAAAAACCAAATGTTCAGACATTTACCTTGCTGTGAGTATGTAGTGTAGCACGTCCTCAGGGGGAGCAGAACTGCCAGAACCATGAAGTGATTCATCATTCATCCACCTTTTCCTGCACAAGACTTACCAGGAAAGAAAACATTTCTAATGTTTTGTTTCTTTTAAGAGAAATGCATGCCAGACAATAATCCAAATAACATTATCATATTTAAAAATGAATAAATAAAAACTCAACCACATAGACTCCAGGCAGTTTAAGAGAAATCCAGGAAGAATGAACAAAGAAAGATAAGTCATGAAAAAACCCTCTTGTTTTTAGGACTCGTTTACAGCATAGAGAAAAATATACCACACTCAAAAAGTTCAGTTTAATCTAAACAAATAAAACACATAATATCTTTAAAGTTTTCCCTCCACTTATTTCTAAAGGAATATTAAAACAAAAGTTTGTCCTGATATTTTTTTTGGCTTTCTTGCTGCACAAGTAACAAGATACTTATTTTTCCTTGTTAGGATGGGTATCAAAGGTGTGAAAGGTTTCTTCTCCACCTAGACCCTGACTGATGAATCCAGCAGACTTTGGCAAGCATGGTCTCACCCTTTGCCAGCACCTGGGACACTATATGGAGGGCTTCAGTTAGACTGGAACTGAAATACACCTATCAAAGTCTTAGCAAGCTCCGCTCCTAGAAGGGCTGTCACCTCAAGCACCACCTAAGTCCGTCTAGCATTCCTTTTACATTCACATCGTGACAGAACGAAACTCTGACCTGCATGTCCCAGTCCTGAGGGGCTGATGGTATGTAAGACATGAAACACCTGCAAATTCACTCATCTAGAAGGCAGAGGTAAACATTAGCAGAAGTATGGTTAAAAGCACTCAGGCACAGAGGGTACAGGAGTTTAAACAACAGTAACAGGACTACGGATACAGCTATCTTTAACTTTTAATTTCCATGTTTTACATTTCTGGAGCTGTGTGGATAAGAGAGTCTTCTACCACTGGTCCCATAATGGAAGTTGAAACTGCGTGGCTGGAGAGATAACCAGGATGACCTTCTGTCCCCACTAAAGCCAAGGACAGAACATTTACTGCTTTTAGAAGGGCCAGGAAGTCACCCCAGAATTTCTTCCTAGCAGAAAACCTCTAATTTAAGACCTCAGAGCTACAGACACTTAAGTTTAATGACCCTGTCTTGGATTCACTGTTTTTAAGAAGCTCTGAATTTCTCCAATGGACCTAAAGAAAAGATTTCAACCTTTTTTTCTGCACATCTCTGGAGGTCACAAGGAAAACATGGAAGAGTTGTGAGTGCAGCCCAGGGCTCGTTGCTCACAACAAGCACCCTTGCTGCAGTGTGCCCCAACTTCTTCCTCTGAGCACAAATGCTTCCCATGGAGGACCCCATATTTAAAAGGCGAGTGCTGCCTTGACTAATAAATAGGCTTCTGCAGTCTTTCTTGCCATTATAACAATATCCTCAAAACTATTTGGACAACACTAAAATCAACATCAATAAAGAATCTAAGTATTTTTGAGAATCTAGGTCTAATTCACGTGCAACTAATAGGCTGTTCCAAGAACCAAGTTAGGGAAATCTACTTCTTTATAGATTTTCTAAGTTTGTAAGGGTTTTTTTTCATCATTTTATCAAATTTAATATCTAAAAGGGAAAATAATTCAATATGTTTTGTCTGGAATAAACACAATAGAATATCTCTTTTTCATAGAGCAATGACTGCCAATTAAATGACACAAAAAAAAGTCCTTCCAAGGCAGATTATGTTAAAATTTATGGTAACTCTTCAATAGATTGTTATTCTGTTGAATTATGTGAAATTAATATTGAGACACAAAGCCAAAGCTTGCATGCCCTTTTTCAAAAAAAAAAAAAAAAAAAAAGGCGAAAATAAAACTGCCTTTAAAGTCAATGCAATTGACTCTCTTCCCTAAACCCAGTTTCATACAAGGGTGGTCAGTTAGGTTCAGAGGTGTAACTCCTTGCTTAATATAATTATGATGAAATTGTGGCTCTACAGGACTCCTGATTCTGTAAACATCTTTGGAGTCGTACACAAAGCTATTTGCCCTATTTGTCACATATCACTTAAATCCAACATCAAATACAGTGGTATTGTGGAAGTAATGCCACATTAGACTATTTGTTTAAATTACTTTCTATTTGGAAAACAAACCCAGACTCTTTTCTGCTTTTAAGAGGCATTCTCAACTACTGTATTGAAATAAATGTCTAATCTAACTACCTCTCTCCAGTTATTTACACTGTCAGTTCACTACTGACAAGGCCTATATCACTTTTATTGATGCATAGTACAAACACCATACTCTACTAAAGGGAAGTGTAATATAATACATGACCATCAGAATATAAATGTATTTTGGACAGCTACAATGCTTTCCACTATTCAGTATGGTAATAATCTAGTTTAATACTGTATAAGATACGATAATATGTACAATTGTAGCTGTCTAACCAGTTTTCATGGGAAAAGTTCTGGAATTCTCTAGCAAAAGAAAATATGAAGTAAATTTTAATAAATGAAGCACTATTTGAGAAAAAAAAGAAATACAGTCCTTAATATATAACTAATATTTTGACTGAAATCATCTTTATGCAGAAACTTCTGCCTATGACTTACAAATTAATCACATACAGTGATTACTAGCAACTAATGTCAAGCACTTATTCCATATTATCAATAATTAAATACTTTTATAAAATTATCATTTAAAAATGTGTCTTGGTTGCAAAGATTAAAATATAATCAAAACAGCTGGACAAAATACATTATCAATTTCATTTAAAAAAAAAAAAGAAGATAATAGATTAACTATATCCTTGCCAAAAATTAAATAATTGGACAACAAAGGGAACAAAGACAGAAAGAATGAAGACAGGAAGCCAGGGAAGGTTTTTAGATATCTAAATAATATCTGAAAAGATATGAAGTGATGCTCTTTGAGAAACACCACAGTAGTATGCCCACAGTTCTTCATCTAAGAACGAATCACTGCTGACTTTTTTATTTAAGCCTCAGAGAAGTCATGTTTTGTCAGCATGCTCCAAATTGGAATGCCTGTGTACTTTGTTTCCATGAATTGCAGGTAAGAACAAAAAGCTCTCATTCCAATGATTTTGAATATGGACAGCAGACACATAATTTGAGTAATTTTTCTTTTCTAGATACTTTTCTCATTAAGATAATTTTGCATTGGCATTCTAGTCTATCACAGAATCACAGAGCAGTTTGTCCAACTGAGTTTTGAAGAACTCCAAGGATGGAGATTCCACAACTTCTCTGGGCAACTTGTATCAGTGCTTAACTAACCTCACTGTGAAGGTTTTTTCTCCTTATATTCTCCATATATAAGGGTTTTTGTCCTTATATTGCCCTTATATTCACATATTCATTTTTCTCCTTATATTTCTATAAGAATAACTTCTTATAGTCTCCTTATATTCATATATTCATTTTTCTCCTTGTATTTTCCTTGCTACAATTTCTGCTCATTTCCTCTTGCCCTTTTGCTTTACACCTCTGCAAAAAGCTTAGCTCTGTCTTCTCAGTAACTTCCCATTAGTTAGGTGAGGACTGCAGTTAGAGCTGCCCTTACCTTTCTCTTCCCAAGGCTATGCAAACGTGTCTCCTTCAGTGACTCCTACACATGCTCCAGCCGCCAAAGCCTCCTGGTGCCTCTCTACTGGACACAGTCTTCTTCATGCTGTGACCCCAAAAGTGAACACACTAATTTACGTAAGGGCTCACAAGTGACAAGTGGAAGGAAACAATCACTCCCCTAAGCACTAATTCTTTGCCATCATGAACAACAGTAGTTACAGTTCTGATTTCTGTGATGAATCGAGTTACTGGGACACACTGTGAAATGACCTATGAAACGGGGTATAATACTAAGCTATAAGTTGAAGATGATTTGTCACAAAATGCCATAGAAGCTAGCAGAGCTATAGAAGTTATCAGAGCAAGATATCTTTTTTTTTTTTTTTTTTTTAGCCTACATTCTTCCCCCTTCTAAAAATTCAATATCTGGGATGGGGGACAGGGGACGGGGCAGATAAAGAAGACAGCTATCTTGTCAGTCTGTAGCCTGAACAGATTTAGTTAACTCATTAATACATAGTTTCCTTGTAATTCTACCCATTGGAATAATGTAACCCGAGGTATGACAAAACAGATACAGAGGGATTCAGGACTCCCCAGCCTAACTTGAAATTAATCAGTACTGACAGATACATCCGTAGAGCAGAACCATTTTGGAGACCTGGTGGCAATTACAATAATATTCAACAACAGGAATTGTTCAGAGACCTGACAATTAAAGAGCAATTACTCAACAAGTAGAGACAGCACAGGAGCAAATTACCTTGGGAAGAGATAAATTCTCTTTCAGTAGGTAGTTTACAAATAGTATAAATAAATATCTTCAGGTAAACTGTTTCTCCTTCAGAGTAAAAGGCTGGCTTATATCATTCCTGAAGTCCCATCCAGGCCAATGCTTTCGTGATGCCATGGATGACAGGAAAAAGACAATCCCACTATTCATCTGGTAAATAAGCCTAAAATAAACATTTTGACAAATTTCTCTTCTTTGGTGCATTAAGGCAACAAAATTCAACTGAAACCTCTTTCAAGATCTGGCTTATAGCATCCCGGAGTCAGCGGCTGGGAGCTGGAGCTATACAGTGCTCATACTGCTGTAGTCCCTGGAATACCCATGTGTGTAAGAAATGAAAGACCCTCCTATGCACATCTAGTATTAGTTGACTGCCAAGTCAATCTGTTTTGTATCAGTTTTCCTAAAACCACATATTTGAAATCATACTTCATAAAACTTTTCTTTCTCAGTGTCCTTTGCTCTCCTTATTTAAAACAGTTGCAACCCACAACCTCAAATGAACCAGAGCCTGTACACAGGCTGTGAAAATAAATGTTTTCAGCTGCTAGTATCAAGAAAACTTTCTCCATTTAAAGGAGAGTATTAGACAGGGACAGCAGATCACAAACAGTATTGATCAGACAAATTTTCCTAAACCAGGCGTGGAAGAGGACCATCAGTGATGCAAATGCAGTAATAATACTACTTTGGATTTATATCCCATTTTTCATCATACGTTCTCCTCTGGAGGTCGTTTTTCCCCTTAAATAAACAGACAACTAGGTAAGTGCCAAAATGAGCTAGAGTGCCCCAAGTCAATGATTGGTACAAAGACTCTGCACTGAAGTGTGCCTCCCCTCTCCTGATTCCTACAATTCTCAATATGATATCCCTTGCAAAATCAACAGTACAGAGCTGACATCCAACTGAGGCAGCTTTACTTGAAACAGGGAGTAGCGTCAAGCTATCGGAAACCAACTGAGTGTTGGCAAAGTAGCAGCTGCCAAAGCATCTTACAACTAAAAAGATCCTTCTTCAAAATAAACATCACATTGTTTATAGAAAATTTAATTTGCAATGATTCTGAATTCTGAAAAAAAATTAACAGCTGAGACACCAAATTTTAAAGTAGACGAACCCTTCCTTTAGTCCTTTTACTCAGGCTTTCTTCTCCCAAGTGATTTTAAAAATTATTTCAATTACACAGCACAAAAAAATATGTCTGTATATAAGACACTGAAAGCGCCTAATAAACGTTTGTGATCTAATGGGGGAGCAATAAGTTTAAAAAGCTACACATGGAAGAAAGGAATTTCTACAATTAAGGTCTGATATGCATGTAATCATTTGATCACTTAGGGATAGCTTTATCGCTTGCTTTTTGATAAACAGAAAGCTCTTTGATGCATGCTGTTGGTTTTCTGAAGAGCTTTGCCAAAACAGAAAAACATTATGTATTTCATGGTCCCATGAAGGCTGGAATGCAAACAAAAAAGCAATTAAATAGTGAAAAAATGGGGTCCAAAAATATAAAGTGCCCAACAAATTGTGTAAGAATACTCCTGCCCCATCAGCAAGCAGATGCTAACAACTGTAGCTAAGGAATCACATAATGTGGTGGCATGACTCACGCCAACAGGAAGAATAATTTTGCCATGTTTTCAAGCATGGTCTACTTGTAATGCTGCTAGGATCTGGTTTACTCTGCTGGAGCAGGGACTACTTTATTAACTTTTAGTTTATTAAATTTTAAAAAAAACGAGATAAAAAAGGTTATGCCAAAAAAAAAAAAAAAAAAAAAAAAAGTCAAACCCCGGAAAATGACGGAACCACACTGGAACTTACGATGTTTTCTCATTTAAACAACAGATTTCAGCTGCTTAAAAGGAAGCAGGGGCAACACTTTTTCTCTGTATGATGCTGGATGTAAAGCTCTGGGCTTGTATTTCTGAGCCAGTCAACACCTTCTCGAAGTAGCAGGGACAGGAGACGTTAAAACCAAACCTCATCACCCGGCGGGAGCAGCATCCTCGGCCCACGATGTGCCTACATTCTCACCCCCGTAATTTTTGCTCGGGTGAAGCCAACAGCTTTTATGCTGCAGTTAAGCAGTGACCCCCCGAGAGCAGAGCAGGGTGGGGGGGTGTCAGAAAACGCGTTAAACTCCGCGGTACGTGACGGAGCGGCGGCGGGAGTCTGTTCGTGCCCCGGGGGGGTGAAGGGGCAGCAGGACGGCGGTGC
>JMFS01112040.1:0-32355 GCA_000699545.1 Podiceps cristatus | reverse complement strand
AGGTGGTGCTGCCGGCACCCATCTGCCGCCTCCTCACCGCCCGGCCTGTGAGCCAAGGCAGCCCAGCGCCCCAGGCACCCAGCCTGGTAGTCAGCACCCGCCTCCGAGGCCGGGTCTCACCTGACAAATAGAGATTTTTATTGGCTCTGGTTTTGCAGATGGGGAAAACGAATTCAAACGAAAAGATCCGCAATGGCCGGGATGCCAGGTTCTGCCTTTTCACGGCGCTCAGCAGCAGCTCGCTCTTTGCTAAGGCCAAAGCGCGGCTCCACTTAGTGCCAGCGACAGAGGTGAGTGCTCAGCAAGGTAATCGACTAGGCCTGCTGCTAACTCACACGCACCTTTAGCAGTAACTTGTTAAAAAAATAATCGCTTCAATTACTTGATGTAGAAATGCTGCAGAAGCAACAAGGCGAGCAACTGTAGTACAGTGGTAGGTGGCAGCATGAGAGAGAAAATGTGTTGGTGTGCCGGGGCCATTGAAATTCAAATACAATGAAGGGGGGAACGACTGCTGGCAAAGAATCACAGCAAATGACATCTAGATGGATGGAAGGAGAGGCCTAGGGAATTTTAGGATTTTTTTGTTATTTTATTCAAAAAAAAAAAAAAGTGCTATTAAAATTAATAGATGTTTTTAATTAACTGGTGTCCTTCCTTTTTGAATCCAAAGAAAAAGTCACAATTCCCACCTCTCAGTGTGTTGACAGACTTTATGCTCCTTTTTCTTCTGTTAAGTAGTTGTACCAATGGGTAGGGAAGGGGTCTATTCGCCTCTCTTTGCTCCCTGTCTCTCACTCTGATTACCTGCCAGAGGCGGGCTGGGGGCCTGGGGAGCTGCCCCGCACCACCCCTTCCCCAGGGCCGTGGTCCAGCCACTTGACGGGCACTGGAAGAAGTGGTTCCCGTGGTTGCTCTGAGCAATTGTTGGTGCCCAGTGATGGCACTGGCACTGCAGGCGCTTCCAGTCACTGCTGCAGGCAAGCTGCCTCTCGGCTCTGTTTGTCTGGGATGTAGCTTACTTGCCACTCTGGCACTGACTATTCCTAGATGATGATACTTCTGGGCACCTATTGCAGTGCCTTACTGCACTCAAGCATCAAGCCAGAGTAGACGATCTGGATTAGATGGCTCTCTGACTTAAAGCAAACTAAGAAATCCTTAGGATGCATTTCCTGGTGTGGAAGGTGTGTTACCTCCTTGAGATCTATCTTCATTTCTTGCAAATTAATGTTCTGCACCATATGTTTTCTTTCACTCAGTTTAATCCACAGTGTGTTTCAAGTAGGCACTAGCATCTTGGGTCCATCAAGACAATTTTTCAGATTTCTCTGATGGTTAGAAAGTAGAACTATTCCTGCAAGTGTTTGCCTACTTATTCAGAAAAATAAACCAGTTGGGTACCAACAAGGTAAATAACTGAAGCTGTGCCTGCTTCCCTGAACTGAAAGAAGGCAGAAATAAATAAAAATTTTTAAAAAATGGAAAAAAAGAAAAAGAAGATGGCAAAAAAAAGAAACATTTTTGTCTATTTTTATTTCTTTGTGGTTGAGGGAGGTGGGGAAAAGATGTCTTTTTCCTCGTTGTTCTTTTAACATCAGGTATCCAGATAATTTCCAGCTTGGAAGTTTGTGTTCCTTTTGCTGCTGGATTCTTTAACAAAACGTTCCCTGAGTTTTCTCCGAAGGTTCAGCTGTGCTGGTCAGATCCCAACCAAAGATGAGGTCCTGGTATCTCCTGGCTTAAAAAAGGCTTCACTGCTTAAAAGAAAGTACTTCCCCTTCCTCCCACCTTACTCACACTTGAAATTCTGTTGCTGATCACCAGTGCTAACTGGAGCTGGAATACTGATGCAGAAAATTTTGTGTAATTATTTAGTATAAAAGGGGCCTATGGGAACCTGCATATTTTGTGGCATAGGTTTGAGATGAAGAGCTTCAATGTCATGGGGCAGTAGTGGCATACTATGAACCTGGCTGGATTCAACTACCCGTTTGCTATTGTTTTGTCAGCTTTTTTTGTTTGTTTGTTTTTTAAATTCCCTTTCCCATTTCTTGCTGGTTTTCGCTGTGTGAGTTGTTCTTTGTTTTAGTGGAACAGTAAGAATTGTTTTAAGCTTAAAAGAAGTTCTGTACTTAATTCTTTCAGAGAAAAATGTTATTGGGCTGAGCTCCTGTCTGCTACTGCTAACTTTGAGCGCTACTCAATATATCCTCACTGCCAGGACAGTTGGCGCCTTATTAAAAGCCTTTGCAGAGAAGCCAAAGACTGACAGGGGCCAGATCCTCTTCTTGAGTAAATTGGAATAGCTTATAATAACTTCAGGGAGATGTAACTGATTTGTGCCAGCTGAGAATCTGGCCCTAATATACCTAGAAATCCAACATCTCGCACTCCTAGGTCAGAAGTGAGGCAAACTGTCCGGGAGAGACAGGACACATCTGAACTGCTTTACTTGGTATTTTGAACTGCTCTGGCTAAGGAGAGAAAGGAGCTTGGTTTACAGGGCTATGAATCTGGCACTAATTTACAGAGGAAAAACTGAAAGGGTACATAACTCAGCCATTGGTGACAAAATCTCTAATGTTTTCAGTGCTTTTTGTATGGCAGTGACTTGAGATGTCTCCTTTCTGTTGGTAACACTCAAGAAGAGTAATGCCAAACCACTTTATTGTATTGTAAAGTAGAAAATATGAATGTATGCACCTACATACCTACCTACTTACCTACCAGTGTACCTCAACTTCTTGTTAATGCAGCAGTAGCAATGCTTTGCTGGGCTTTTTGCCCTTTAAAATTCCAGTGGTGCTCGTGAAAAACTTGAGAAGTGTTAAGGGAGAATTATGTCACCAATACAACTATAAATTTTCTTATTGAGCTTCTAACAAGGCTAGAAGCAAGTGCTGACTTCCACAGTGGCCTGCTGCTCGCCACCTGCCATCCTAGGGGGGATTTGAAGCTGTCCAGCAGAAGCGCGAGGTGATGAAGTTTGGTGCAGTTGTTATCTGATGCAGCAAAAGATGTGTGGGTTGCAGAGATGGCTGGTTTCAGAAATTAATTCTGCAGGACATGCTCTCGGAGATGAGGGTATCTTCACGTTATCGGGATTGTCGAGCTTCTGGTGGTATACACTGCTTATCTTCCCGACTTGATGGGCAGGATGAGCGGTGTCTGAGAAGTAATAAGTAATTCACATCTCAGAGCATAAGCAAGATCATATGTAGTGTGTGATGGATAAGCTGTGCATGGTAATGGTCCATCGTTACATTCTTGCCCGGATGTGAGAGCTTCTTTGCTTTACATTGGGAAAAAAACCCCATGTTTTCTCACAGAAAAGATGATATACTCAAAGAATAAAGTTCTCTGTGGATTTTAGATATATCCAAAATAATGGACAAAAAGCCCTATGCTAAACCAGCAATGCAAGGATTTTTCACTTTTTATTTCACACCTAAGTAGGTAGACAGTAATAAACAGCGTAAGATGAGGGAAGGAGATGTGGGCTCTGGTTTCAAGATACTCTACTAACACACCAGTCCTATGGTTCTTGTTGAGGTTCTCCACTGTTTATTCCATCACAGATTATTGTATGAAAAAACCCCTCATTTAAACAACATTGTACTTCCTATCAAGCCATATAAAGTAATACCAGAAAAGGCTGAGATTAGTCTGAATTGAGTTATATTTCTCATAAAATCTGCTAGAAAAAACAAGTTTAAGACTGTGCTTCACTTTAGCAAAATTGTGTTTAATTAAAGAATTTAATCTTTCTCTTTTTTGAATTTTAGAACTAATACCCATGTAGCAGAGTCTCCACCCCACAGACTGACAGAAAGATTTGGATAATATTAAAGTTATTGAAAAAGCAGTATTTTAGATTTAGGTTGACAGAACATCAACATTTTAATGTATAGATTTCCATCAGATCAATGAGAGAAAATTAAGAAAAGGAAAATGCTTATTTTGGTTTTGTTTTTTTTTTTTTTTAATGAAATATTTTTATTTTTTTAAATTTCAAAATATTACTTCATCTAAGAATTATTTGCAAATGTTCAGAAACAGGACATTGGAAATCAGAAGAATAAATGGGTTCAAGATAAAAGCTTTAAGCATGTAAATACTTCAAAAGTCTGAGGTCCCACTCTGAAAAGTCTGGTGTCCTGGTATGTCTGAAAAGCTTTCTTGTTTAGTATATACTACATGTCGAGTCAGGTTGTGGGCTTGTAATGATCTCCGCACCTAGGAGCCATGGTCACCCACCAGCATTCCACTCTGCTATGTGCTGCAGACATAGAACAAAAAATATGTTTTCTGGCCTCAAGACACCTACATATATAATACAATCCATATGTGGCTATTTTTCAAAAGTGATTTAGAAAAGCTTATTTTATTAGGATGAAGTTTGACTGCTGGACAAATATAAACTTTCATGCCAAATGAGGAAATATCATTTGTCAAGCTAACCTTTTTATAACTCTTTTCACAATTTTTTTTTGATGCATCTTATATATTTGATGGCTATAGAAGAATTTGCCAAGAAAATGAAAGCCATAAAATATCCATGAAAAATTCCTCTGCCCTCATGCATTTGCTTTTCTTTTCCTTCTGTCTCATGAAGCTGTAGGAGGTGTTTGCTGACATGCTTTGCTTTCAGGGCAGCTCTGGAGCAACGTGATACAAGAAGTGACTCAGCTAAGCAAACTGCGTTTGTATGAGCATAAGAAGCCCTTATAGTCTGAAGTTGTAACTGGGAATTATGAAAGGAGGCATCTAAGGAGCTCAATGTGTGAGCTTTGCTTACATATTTCACTCCAGGGGTATGACAGCTGTGAAACACAGTTTCTAGATACGCTGCAAAACTAAAAGGCTCCCTTCCCACACCTTACTGCGTCCCAAGATCTTAGACAGATTACATATGCTTTTAAGACATGTATAGGTATCTAATACACAATTCTGGCAAAAACAGTTCTTTTTCTCCTTTCTTGCTAAGATGAAAGGCAGTTTGTTGTTGGGTAACCACCTTTAACTCAGGATGTTAAGAAGCTTTTTTCCTGACTCTGCCATTTACTGCCTGTAGTTGAAAGAAAAGGGAGGAAGAGAGGCAGGAGAACTATTTTATTATGTAGGAAGATTTGCAAGGCGCTTTTTTTTTTCTTTTTTTTTTTTTTATCCCATTGCCTTCTCTTCAAAACTGAAATCTTATCTGTTCTTTTTGCTTTTCTTGGCAATATCTGTATAAAAACAGAATACCAGATAAAAAAGTAGCTTTGCAAGAATGAAAGAGCTGAAGTCCTTTTTTTTTTTTTTTTTTGTCTGAGGCAACAACTTATTTAGATTATGTAGAACTTCTGCATTTTATGTTTGAAATCCAGTGTCACAAAAATGGCTGCTGTGTTACGGGAAGGAAAGAACTCTGTTAAAGAGTTGTACTGCTCCAGCATCAGTTAGTCCACTTCTCAGAGTGAATATTAATGCAGGTGGGAAGAAACAGAACTCCACTGACATTTTTTATTGAGATGGTTTCTGTGTCAAGAAGAGGAGGTGTAAGAGGCACAAGTGCACCCCACCCCCACCTTCATGCTTTACCCTGTTTCATTCTCACTGACTTTCTCTTGACTCCGTTTCCCCATCTATAAAATTGCACTAAGGAACAGAGTTGTTACCAAGGAGCCAGAATAATTTTGGCCTAAATCCTTAAAGCTGGTTCAGTACCAAACTTCTCAGGAAATAAGCAGTTAATAAGAGGAGCTGAGAGTTTGACTTAATCTGGGAAGATAAATCATATTTTTTAGCTTTCACCTATTTTGTGTCTACGTGCTTGAATGCATCCATTTCAAAATTTCTAAACGCTGTTAATGGGGAAGAAGGCCTTTTAACTTCTGTAATTCTCCATAATAAACAAAATGATATTTCCAGTGAATAAGCCAAGTTTTCACTGTTGTGGACAAAAAAAATCTAAAGGCAGACAAGTGTTTAACCAGTTGTGGTTATCTAAAAGAACTGCTAAAGATAAGGCTTTGTGGATTTGAATAGCACTTTGCATAAATGCAAACAGATAGTTAAGTACTTCAGTAAGAAAGGTGGACTTGTGCACATACTTCAATTTTTTGCTAAACTTAGATTCTGACCCAGATCCTGCAGGGACTTGCCAGATACTTGACTTTATTTTCAGTGGGGCTGTTCAGAGTATATAAAGTGAAGTGAACACAGCAGTCCAAGAGGCTTGAGTCAAGTGAACCTTTCTAAAAGACCCGGAAATAATTTGTATATACATCTTTCTCCCGTTAAGCAAGTTCTAGTTGATGTGCATATTAGAATGCTATACTTGACAAACTTAAGAATTAAAAGTACAATGAAATAATAATAAAATGCAAAAATAGTCTATTTTTCATCTGTATGGTTACAAAAAACTTATTCTTTCAAGAAATGCCCAAAAAAATAACTTCTGGGAAACTACACAGGCAAGACTAGGGCCAAATCTCTTGTCTTGATATTTCCAACTGCTCTGTTCTGCTTCTGCTGTTTTCTTGTCAAAAGTATCCTCTTTAGCCTGTTTGGCTAAGGGCAGTTGGATATTTATTCATTGGTCTTTCCCTTTCTTGCAGTATCTTGAATTCTAATTAGCATTTTTCAAGTCCTTTTGCTTTATTCTCCAAACATAGCTACAACAGACATCACTCTTCCCTTTCTGTGGAGCTGTTCAGAGCCCTGGAAGAGCTGTCGTCTTACGTTCTGGAACTAACCACACTGCTCAGAAATTCTCCATTAGCTGCTTTCATTGGCAGTTTGAGTAAATTATTTTTTTTCCCCTCCCCCCCCCCCCCCCCCTTCACCCCCCTCAATAACATGTGATTCAAAGTGCCTGGAAAAGTGTAAAATCACTTGATGTTAGGAGAGATTCTGTAAATAGGCTCAGGACCAATCGTCTAGGTGTTTGTAATTAATCAAGCACCAAACACTTGGAGCTTTTGGATGCACTTTTAAAAAGTCTAAAAATGTAAACAGTTTTCTTTCCCCTCCCCAGGAAATCTTAATGCACTAAAGACGTAAGCGAAGAAGTTAAATCGCAAGTGATCAAATCAATTACACTTCAGATCAGACTGTGGCAGGGCTTTTTGGTTCTCAACCAGATGGAACTAGACTCCTTGTGAAGGAGGTATTATTATTTCTTGTCAGGGTTTCAAAATGAATGTATGAATTCACAGTAAAAAAAATACATATTTTTCCTTTTGAAAAACATGATAGAACATTTAGAGGAAAGAATCCTTGGGAGATGGCGTCACCAAAAGCTATCAGACACATTAAATAAAAATTAAATTAAAAAAAAAAAAAAATCCTTGTAGCTATTTCTCTATTTCTTGTTCTTCTGATCTGACCAAAGAGAAAACAGAAATGGACAGACTATTTTCCTGTGTTGTGAGGCAAAGAAGAAATGCTCCTTTTTAATATAATAAATTCTTGGATTCAGACTTATGACTCCTTTTGGCTATGCCTTTCCTGTAGGCTGAAGCTTTTACATTGAGGCAGCTATCATGATGTAAGAACATACTAGAGGCTAGGTACAGTGGTGTTTATCTTGATGTAGTTAGTTGAAATAAATCCAGGGGAGGGCAGAAGCTACCTAGAGGCAGAAAGCACTTTTTTATCCAATGAAGACAGGACAATTTGTTTTGAAAGCCTCTGTGCATTGGGGGTGTGTGGAGGTGTGTGTGGGTGTGACTACAACAATCAGGTGTAAGAAAACCTCCTTCCTAGATAGAGAAAAAACACCATAACCAAATGTGACTTCTTTGTGACGTATCCTGCTGTAAGGAGATGTCCTGTTAGCAACATTAACAGGGTCCCTTAGGATCACTGGATGACTCTTGGTCATGAAACCCTATAGTGACAATGATTGCAAGATCAAATCTGCCATGGGAATGCTAATAGTAGTGAGTAAGGAAGTGGGTTTTTTGAATACTTCCCTTTTGACAGATGCAAAATAATCTAAAGATTTTTTTTTTTTTTAAGTTACCAGAATAGAGAATGCACAGTCAAGTAAATGAACTCTTGCTAATTTCCAAGTCTTGCTAAATGTAGCATCTAAACACATCTAATTTTCCTGAAAAAATAACACATTAGATGTGAGTGAAAGGAGAGTATTGTTTAAGAAATCAGAAAAGATAATGTTGTGGCGTCTATCATCTACTCACTGGAGGCGTTCAGGCATGTATCTCCTGCACCTCTAGAGGTGCAGCCTCTTAGCTATGAGGCAGGAGCCTATTGGTACGAGAGGACTCTGCATCTCCCCTGCTGAGGCTGTTCAACAATTCAGGAAACAATTAAATCAAGACAGGGAGCCAAAATAAGCCATCTACTGGGGAGGATGGGGGAGGGTGGTTGGCTTGGTTTAGTCATACTCTAAGTCTACTTTGGTATTTTTATTCAGTGTCTGGCTGGCTACCCAAACACTCCTTGAGGATTAGCTAGAGCCCAGGTGTTACTCCGTCCTTCCTCATGTTAACCCTGCTCAACTAACCACTAGATGACAAATTTGTATTAATTCTTGATCTCCTTCTCTGGCACCATTAGAGCTTTGAGTCTCTTGCCATACCTCTTCCAGACACTTTTTTTTTTTTTTTTTTTAATTAAACCGTCTACTTCTGCTGCGGTATTTTGTACAATGCCTGGTCCTGTAGACAAGTGATGTGGGTCCTTACCAGGCTGGTTCCCCCAGGGAATATAGGGCAGGAATCGCCAAGTTTGTGGATTCAGGCTGGGTTTAGGACTGAGGTAGATGTAGAGCTATGCAGGTTTACCAAATTTCAAACAGCCCTAGAAGTAGAAGTTTAGGTGCCTGAGGTGTGTCATTGACAAGAAAACAGTTTTGTATAGACTTCAGCTGCCTAAGGAATCAGGCAAGGGAGGCAACGTTTGAGGATCATGGGCGTGGACTTTGCTATTTGTATCACACACAAGTCCAACTGTGGGCACTTAAGTGGAGCCATCCCTCAGCATTTTTGCAGCTGTTCATCCATCTGTTAATTGGAAATAATTCCCAGTTTTGTAAACCTCTGGATCAAGAACCTTTAGGTATACAACAAAATAATCACAAAGGGTTTTAACAAGCAACTTAGGGGCAGTCTATGAAGGTCTTATCTTCAAGTTTGTGGGTAATTCTTGTCCTTTTGATGGCTCATAGGTTGCTGCTGAGAACATAAAAACTCAGCCAATTATAGCCAATGTGGTTAGAGATTAGAATATAGCCTCAACTACTAAAGCAGAAAATAATTAATGTATTTTAAACCGAAAGAAACGTGTATTGTTGTGACACATTGTTTGCATGATGGATAACTTGCACTCAGAAGAGCCCCTGAACAAAAAGTCCTCTGAGACCCCATAACTTCAGACCCATAACCATCAGAAAGGCTGCAGCAAAGCTGGAGGCACTGTGGGAATAGCAGGAGAAAGCTCTAAGGAATCAGAAGCAGGGAGAGCTTTGCTGCTTTTTTAACTGCGCGCACACTTTACCTGAGCGTGCACAGACCCCTACGGCAGCTGCGTCGTAAGGATGTTTGGGAATAGCCAGAGTTTATGCATAAACTATGACAGCAATGCTTATCTGTTATAACAGTGGCTTTCAAAGAACTTACTTAAATCAGTTATGACTATTTTTTTAATTGATAAATTATTTATGCAGCATTAAAAATAGTTTCTTACTTCAATTGTGGTTACACAGCTTTAAAGCCCATAAATCTTACAGCCATTGCATTACCCATTGGAGTTGCTTAAAGTTTTGCAATTGAGTTAGTCACTGGTTGCAGCATTCTTAAAACAAACAAACAAACAAACAAAAAAAGAAGGAAAAATTAACCAATGGTGAATGATGAGTCCTTCTCTGAATGACCTGACTTGTTCTTTCATGAGTCTGTTTTGTCCATCTCTAAATACAAAATGCCAGAGTGTGGTATTTTATTTCCCAGTGTAGAAAGGTGTTAGGATGAGGAATCAGTTCCACATTTCCACATAGGGGCTATCCCACTTGAATTTCAGCCACTTTTAGAGGACATTTTTAGAGGGGCATTAGAATATAGATAATGCACTGGAGAACTGCTAAGGTTTGTTTGTTTGTTTGTTCGTTTCTCACAATGCACTGTATGCACCTTCTATAATCTAACAAATATTCAGATGCCCAGACCAAAAAAACCACTATCATCTGTAACGGAGCTCTTTGGTGGCTCCCAATAAAGTTACATTGTCACAGGGTGGTTAGGTTCAGAATAAAGATCCAGAATAAAAGTAGTCAGTGTTTATATATTTAAAATCAGATCTTAGTGGTCTGTAAATGAATGACATCCGTTAGGGCACGAGGGAGATTTTGAGGCTATTAACAAATAGCACATTATTTTTCTTTGTGCTTTCTCCTTTGCCTCACTCAGTTTACAATGAAACTTAGCCGCTGACTCCCACCAGTGTTTTTCTTGGAGATCAGAGTAGGATGAAGAAACACAGCGATTAAATGTAAAAGACACCCCATGCATTGCAATAGGATCTAGATTCCATGTGTTTTGGTAACAGGAACTATAGGAAAAAATAAAAAGAGGTGACTCAGGTCTACCTAATCTTTAAAGTCTGAAGCCATTCTCAATTCCTATCATCTCTGATCCCTTCCCCACCTCAGTCCCACATACAAAAATAGACCTTGTTAGTCAAATAGGATTTTTTTTTAAGCCCTTTTAGTTCCAATTGATAATGCTGCTGCCATGACACATCATTTAAAGTTTGTTGTGCTCCCATGTGTTGAACACATGGATAGCAGCTCTTCCAACCGTCAGGATCCGTGGAAGCACAGCAAAGCAGTTAGCATCATAAATAAAGCAAACATGAACTGATACTACATACTTCCTTCTCATGGTGAATTAGGATGATGAACTGGAGTGCAATGCCATTCTTCACCTAACTGCAAAAGGCTGGAGTGTGGTAGATCATGCATGTGCTTGGGAAATGATTCATTTGACCCTTTCATTGTTGTCCCATATTTGGAAATCTTGGTTTAGAATCATAGAATCATAGAATCATAGAAAGGTCTGGTTTGGAAGGGACCCCAAGGATCATAGAGTTCCAACCCCCCTGCCACAGGCAGGGACAACAACCTCCAGGCCTGGACACGAGGTTGCCCAGGGCCCCATCCAACCTGGCCTTGAACACCTCCAGGCATGGGGCATCCACCACCTCTCCGGGCAGCCTGTTCCAGCCCCTCACCACTCTCTCCAGAAAAAACTTCCCCCTAATATCTAATTTAAACCTTCCTTCCTTCAGCTTCAATCCATTCCCCCTTGTCCTGCCACTTTCTACCCTTTTAAAAAGTTGGTTCCCCTCCTGTTTGTACGCTCCCTTCAGGTACTGGAAGGCTGCAATGAGGTTCCCCCGCAGCCTTCTCTTCTCTAGGCTGAACAAGCCCAGCTCCCTCAGCCTCTCTTCGTAGGGGAGGTGCTCCAGCCCTCGGATCATCTTCGTGGCCTCCTCTGAACCCTCTCCAACAGTTCTGCATCTTTCTTGTACTGCGGGCCCCAGACCTGGACACAGCACTCCAGGTGGGGCCTCACGAGGGCAGAGTAGAGAGGGACGATCACCTCCCTGTCCCTGCTGGCCACCCCTCTGCTGATGGAGGCAACCCAATCCTGTGCCAGTCAGCTATATTTGTGGTTCGTGGGGCCCTTTGTGATGGCAATTCCACTCTCTTCTTCTACATTTCCTTTTAGTTTTTATTTAGTTTGCATGTAGCTAGGTCATTGTCAATGGCTGAGCACTTTAAGGGAGCTTGTTGTCTTAGCTCATGGTTGTCTTTGCTCATGGTTAGAATCTGCCTTTGGCTCTAGGCACTACAAACAGGCAGACCTTTTAAGGGACACGGTAATTCTTTATTTAAAAAGAAGACTTAGTATTTGAGATAACTCCTGAACATGATATTTAAGAGTATTGAAGGTAATTGCATGACTTCAAACAAAACTGAATTTTTAAGTGTATGCATATGTATACATGTGGCAATGGATTCAATATGTTCTGTTTGGGTTTTGTAGCTGCTGCATTTTCTTTAAGGCATATCAGTTTGCCATCCTATTTGTATCAAGTATGATGGAAATATAATTCAATCTCATTGTCAACTTCACTAGCTTGAAACCTTCATTTCAGGTGTCTCAAAATTGTAGTCCCCTGATTCCCTGATAGCCTTAATTGATAGCTTCTGACTTGGATGGAGAGTTACCTTAAATATTGCCTATTGCGCACTTAGCTAATAAAACAGTGAACACACTCCTCTCCTCTATGGGTCATGTGAAACGGTACTTCCCTCATACATATTAAATTTTTGGGTGGTCATGGTAGCGTCTTCTGAATAAATCTGAGTCTGTGACTTTGCAAAGTTATCTTTGAACTCTTTGTCCTAATGATTCAGACATTACAGACTTGCATGTAAAAAAGAATAACTTGTATAAAAATTGATTCACAGGACAAGTGTTACAGCATTACAAATGAGGTAAGAGTTGGTTTAGTGTGAGCTTACCAGCAAAAAGGCAGGAAGATTCCAAGTTTGTTTTGGGTTGGTGTTGTTATGGGCTTTCCCCAACAAATTTAAATGTTCAAAAATTAGGTTTTGTACATCACAAAAATGAAAACAAAGCCTTTTCAACACTTTACACAGCTACTGGTTAGAGGCCTGATTTGAGGGCGTGGACTCAGGTCTCCTCTTCATCATCAGAAAACATACTTGTCTTCATCCCCAGCTCCTGACATTTGGAAATAAAGGGGCTTGAGTATTACTTTGTCCACAACAAAGCCAAAAACTTAATTGACTTGGTAGTCATCTTTCTGCCTGTGTTTTTCCTCAGTTTAACAGATGAAGATATGCTTCATTGTATTTTGATAAAATAAGCTTCAGATCAGATTTACTTATGGTCCTGTAAGTGACTCTTGGGACTCTGACATCAGATTCCCAGAACCAGGTCCAAGTTTCTTTGGTTTGCTCATGAGTTGCTGAATAGATTAGCGGCATGGTTTTGTTAGGTGAATGCAAATGGGCCAATAAAAAGAAGCATATCACTATTTCCCCTCCTAAATAATCCACTAAGCATTTTTATATTACTTTCTTCTGTGAGTTGACATCTTTATATTCTTTACTACTGAGTTTATTATAAGACTATGTTATCTTTTAAAAAGTGCGTGTGTGTATATGTATATACACATGCACTCCCAGAGTAAGTTTTGCATCGTAAATCAAATACTATAATCAGCTTAGTTACACAGTGCTTTTTTTAAACAAGAGCAAAAAATATTTCTTTACTAGACAAAAACATTGTTGCATGGCAATGCACTTTATTTTCTATAGCTTCTTTCAAGCACATTGTGTCTCAAATATGTTGGAGGTAATTAACAGGCTTGCGGGTTTTAATCTAGAAAGGTTTTAATTTAATGAAAATTCTAAACAGTAGTAATATACATGCTCCTTAATTCACATGCATCATAAATGTAAAAAGGTGCTTATACCTGTAAGATCTGAGCAGCTATTTACATTCTTGTAAATACTGGCTTGGGGGAGTGGGCTCTTAGCGAGGGGGATAGTTGGTGTCTTTGTTCATCGATTCTGAAAGACTGGCACTGTGATGATTCTTTATCAAAAGCTGCATATACGTGTTTGGACTGTTGTTGGAGCAGTAGGAGGGACAACTCTGAAGACTAAGCAGGAGTGCAGATAAAAAGAGTAATCTTAAGAAGCAGAGACTACAAGTTCTCTTGTGGGAGCAGCCGGATTACTCCCATCCCATTCCAGGCACTGGAAGTGGAAGGTCTGCAATTCACACAAACTCCTCTCAGTTTTGTGTCACGCGTGAGTATAAACCCCACTTCATTACACGCTATTTAGTTCTCTCTTCCAGATTTTTTTTAAAGAGGAAATATGATGAAAGACATGGTATTTCAGCCTACAATGTTACAGAGTTTTGCAATCTACCCATAAATGACGTGAGAGGACCGACTCTCAGCATACATAATTTATTACAAATTTATTACAAATTACTAAGTGCTGGGATAGACAAAGTAAATGCCATTACAGTCAGATTTGTGCCATTCTGTTAACTTTAATCTTACATAGCTAAGATCTTCAGTTTCTGTGTGTTTCCTATCTGTTCTTTCTAAGGGGTCATCATTATTTTACTCTGTCTTACTGTAGGACAGGGAAGGAAACTATAATTTTATTGTTTTGTTTTGTTTTGTTTTGTTTTTTCATAGATTTGAAGCTCAACACTGTAAGCTAATGCTGTTTTCCATAATTCAAATGCCCCATGCACATGGCTTGAAATATTTCAGATAGACCCTGAAAATAATAAAATTTTAGGTAATTTTATATTCTCATCTTTAGAAAGGAAGAGCTCAGTTTTCTGGAATATAAAGTTCTTCAATCTCCTAGGGGCAAAAAGGCAATTTAAGCTTCCTAACTTCAAGAGCAGTGATAGCTACCAGTGTTATTAGAGTATCATATCTTTTCAGAAGATTATCAACTGTAACGACCTTCATTACAGGACTGTATGTAGATCTAGAGATTACTGGATTTAGATTCAGAGGATGTTGACACAACTTTATTAATACAGCCAAATGTCTCCATCTTCACTTATAATATCCCAGGGACTCATAATTTAAGAACGTTATAATGCACAAATGCCATTGTTACTAAGACAATGAACAGTGGGGGAGATTAATTTCCACACAACAGTACCACTGATAAGGAAGAAAGATGTGCAAGTGTTCAGGAAAGTTGTGGACATGGAATGATTAAAACTAATAGAAAAATATTGCAGTGGAGGGAGTCAAAAAGCAATTCTTTAATTTCTAAATTTGCACAGCAATAACCGAGACAAATGATCCTCTGAAATATTTTGGAAAATGTCACTTTGCAAACCTTGTAGATTGCTTAAATGTTTATTAAAATGGACCAAAAGCCAAAATTCTCTGGGTAAAATAAATACTTTGTCTTTGCTAAGTAACAATATTTGTGAACAAAACATAAAACTACAATTTTCATGTGTCAAACATAGTAACATTTAAGATTAAATGTTGGAGTCAGATGGGGCATTTTTTTACATCTTCCTATTTACAAGCTGCTCATTAAGACCATTTACCTCACGTTAGCTATTAAAATGACTAACATTTTTAAAGCTTGCTCCATGACTAAAATAAAAACAACAGAAACGTCCTTTTACCATAACTTAACAAAAAGCAGAACCATATTTTTGTTATCTAGGAGAACATACTGTTATAAATACAGCTGTTTTTCATCTACAATTATATAAATAATAAACATGCTGCCATTCACAAGGATTTTAATAGATGATTATATATAAGCAATACTATGATCTAGCAGAGGATGGCATGAGTTTTCATCATTCATTCTTACTGTACTTATTCGGGACCCTTGTCTTCATCTGAAAAGTGTGGAACAGATTTCTTTGCTACAACATTATCCAGTCGCTGTCCTTGCAGATACGGGTTCACACTCTGAAAAAGTTTAAAATTATTTATACTTATTAGAAACTGGTAAACATATGAAGGTAAGTAGGATTAGGGGATATATTCATATATTTCTTATCTGTCAAATACCTGCAGACCTGAAAAAACAAACCAAAGCTAAACAAAACAAACACACACACCCCCCTCCCTAAAAAAAAAAAAAAAAAAAAACCAAACGCAAAATCAAATAGAAATTGCTTCCAGGGAGTAAATCTAAAAGTCAATCAATGTTTTATTTTCTAATATTTTTTGTGCGCAAGAATTTAATCCAATCCACTAAAAAAAAAAAAAAAAAATGTAAGTAAAGGAGGACTATAGAAAATATAGGACAGTCTGAATGAAACACTGCCTTTTTGCTGCACTCCTCCTTTCCTCAGCTCAGCAAGAAGCAGCAGCAGACCTAACTCCCTAATTCTTGAGGCAGGACAAAACTTGTTAGAGAAGTACGGGTAAGCTTTAGCTTAAATCACTGGCTATCACTAATCACTGATGGACCTATGCTGGGAGACAAGTTAGGTACCACGATACCATTCTCGCTTCTTCCCTCGATGCCGAGATAAAAAACTGCTGGCACAGAAGCAGAGCCAAGCAAGGTTTTGGCATAGGAAATGGCTCTCATAGCACTGCCAGAACGAGGGAATGCTGGAGAGAAGATCCCCGGAGAGGGTTTAACTTCACTTTGCGCCATGCAAGCAACACAACGTGAGATTGAAGATGAACAGATCCTGTCTCAGAACTCTTTGGAGATCATAGTAATGTGGAACGTCTATGCTTGAATTTTATCTGTACCAATGGAATAAAAGGTATTTTCTCTATTTGCAAGTATCAAGCGGTTTAGTGGAGCTTCAGAATTAACTTAAATATTATTTACATTCACTTTCTGGCCTCTTACAGCATCAGTGTATACAAAACTCAAGTCTATACTTTCTCCTTCACAGATATAGACAAAAATTCTAGTGTGATGGTTTTTGATGCCAATAAAAATTGTTTACCTAAGGACAATTTTTTGAATGCAAATTTTCCAGCATCTCCTGATTCTTGTCAGGCTGGCTGTATCACAGAAATCACTTTTCTTGAGATATTTCTGTGCTTCTCTCACCAAAATGTAGGAATTCAAAACTACACACACACACAAAAGTGCTTTTAACATGGGCTTGAGATATTTATTTTTCAAATATCCCAAGTATTTGTCAAGTCTCTGGAAAAGATTTTGGGTTTGTCTGTCTTTGAGTTTAAGCCTTTGGGTTTCTCCAGATTCGTAGAAGCTATCACTAATAGTTAATCATAGCGTAGAACAGCCCTTTTGCTTACTTCTGTTGGGTTTGAGTGCTTTCCCTGCTCCAAGTGAAAACATAAAAATATTAAGAACCAGAAATGAATGTGGAAAAATCTTTGAAAATAAAACTACCACTAATTTAATGCTCTAAATTGCTAAAAATAAGACACATGTAAATGATTTGTTTGTTTAAAGAAGTTCTGTTTAATATTAATTTAGTGAAATTCGGCTGTTGCATAAACTTCTAGGAATTACTTGAAGATTCTTAGGAAGATTAATTGGTCTTTTTTTGGAATGGTACTTGCTTGCTACTTTTTGAAATAAAGTAGAAGAGAATGAGAATACATAAAAATTTGAATCCTTCTCAACTGACAAAACAAAACAACAAAACATAATGCAAAATTTTTGGCTGATTTGACTAAAAAATGGTTTAATCCTATACAGCTGTGCTGAATTCAAAGCAACATGGTTCCCAAGTACCTTCGTGCACAGCTCCGAGCCCACAGCAACGTGACTCGGTGATCTGCACTCTTGTCATGTTCGGGATATTATATTCCGGACAAGGCTATGCTCATGCAAAGAAATTAAAACAAGGGGAGAATTGCTAGTTAAAGTAGAGGTCACTGTAGGCTTCCTTGTCTTGCACTGCAAATGCTGCAAAAAAATAACACAGTAGCAAATGGTAAATACGTACCTTTGCTATATATATGCTGATCATCTGTACAAGTGGGCTTGCATGTGTGTTTATATACATACACGTAAAGATATGAATATACACACATACTTAGCATATGTAGTTTTGTAGACTCCAGTGTACCTCTGCAATTGTTACACTATAGCATCGTATAGACACAATACAGTCACGATGTACAGTTATGTAGGACTTGCTTTAAGCTAAAATCGGGACGCTCTGACCTAAGAGACCAATCTGTTGCCAGAAGGTCTCCTCCTTAGACTCCCCGTCTGTGCAGAGGGGCAGGGAGGAGTGGCAGGGACCGCAGGAGGGGGATCCAGGGGGCTTTTGGGTTCTGGAAAAATGCACTCTGCTGCTGACAGCTCTAGGTTACCCTTCTGCTGGTAAAGTGAAAATCCCAAATTGTTCTTTAAGGCATTACTAATCATTACAGTTTTACTCTCAAAGCAATAAAATACTTTCAATAATAATGAATTATTATTCATTATTATTATTCATGAATTACATTATGTCACCATTAAGTGACATGCCTGTGCTGCGAAGCAAGAAACCAAAGCTTCACCTCCAAAATTCCGGGCTATCCCTGGTCATGTGGCTGTTGCATTTCTCCAGCCATTATTCCTTTTGTATCTGATTACATCAGTCAGCACATGCATAGATGAAAATGTTTGGCTTTTTTTTTTTTTTCCTTTTTTTTTTCTCATGTATATATTGCACTAATCTTACTTTAACATGCTGTTCTAGCTATTCATAAATATTCCACGTAACTATTTCCAGAGTAAATTCTACTTAGCTGAGAGTAAAAATCAGGTGCCTACCCTTTTCCCTTTTCTGCTAACAAACTTGAAAATTAAATGTAAGTGGGAGGTAGATACTAAGCTCAAGATAGATCATTAACTTATGGTTGAACAGTGTTTATTACCGGTGATGTGTGAATCTAAGAAATCAACTCATCTTCTCCCTTTCTAGCAAAGACCTTAGGTTTGAGAGTTAAATGAATAAATAAATAGATCAATCAATCATCTTCATCTACATGCCAGTTATTTTAAACCAAATTTACTTCATTTGCAATATAAACTGTGCTGTCATATTCTGAAAAGCTACTTTCTGGCAGAGAGCTAGACTTTTTCTTCTTGTAAAAAAAAAAAAAAATATAAGAGCAGCAAAGCTAAAGACTTCGACTGTCTCAAAGTGATTTTTTTGATAAAAGAAAGGCTTACACTAACAAAAAAAAAGAGATACAATACTGAGGTGGACTGTGCAGGGGTTCCCTGTCAGATGTGGATTGCCCTCCTTGTTTCAGGGGCAGAAAGATGAGAACCCTTCATCTGTGTATTTCAAGCAAGTGGGACACAGAGATGGGAGTTTAATCTGAGGTAAATCTGTGTAAGTGAATCAAATTACATTAGCTAAAGAACCAGTTCTACTGTCATTTACACCTGAAAACATATTCACATGCATGGATGGTGGTAATTAATTTAACAAATATTTTTAGTAGTTAAAATTCTGGTTTAAAGACATTTAAATAATTTAAAATGGTTTTATGCAAATAGGATCAATTTAAAAACACAGATAATAAAACGTTTATAAATTAATGCTCTGCGTTGAAGTGGATCTTCTGAAAGCAACAAGCTGTTTAGAGAAATACATCTTGTACTGGGTGGACAGTCCTGAAGCCTGCTGCAGTAGTTTATCACAGAGCTTCCCCAACTTTACGCATTATCTAAGGTATAATGCAGATACATTAGTCTAACTCTTCATTTCAACAGTATGACTTTAATTCTTATTAGCTCTCTAGATGATAGAGGGGCTATAAAGTATTCTGATAGTTACCCTCTTTCTTCTTTTTGGACCACCATTAATCTTCTCAAAGAGTAAATTCTTGCTCTGGAAGGGGAAAAAATGCAGTCATCAAATTAATTACACTCTTCTTTTAAAATACTACTTTTGCTGTTAAATATGGGCAAGTTTAGAGAGGTGTGTATTTTTACAGGAAAGACAAACCACAAATAAATATTTGGATATTCCTGCTAACATTTTGCAGTTCTTCAGGAGCAGTCAGAGTCTTATCAACAATTAAAAAGCCAGTAATTTTCCACTATGTTGCACTATGTTATCATCCGTGTCCAGGCATAAGTGCTTTGAGTATATGCTGCTATAATGATACAGACTGGATGTTCCCCATCATGTGATATATGGTATAAATACACACTTTTTTTTTTTTTTTTAAAAAAAAAGGAGAAAAAAAAAGAAAAATAAGAGTGGGAGGGAGAGGAAGGAGGAATTCTGCTTCTGGTACAGCCTTCTATACATTTGAGGCGGCACAAGAACAGGAGCAAGAAGTATTTGCTTTATGAGGGATTTTCTAATTCCTTTTAAAAACGGCAATCAGCGTCATTGCTACTGTTTTGTTGTCTTTGCTTATTCCCTTCCAGATATCAACACTTCCCAGTGCAAAGTTCTGCTGAAAGGAGTTCAGCGCCAACTCTTCTTTTGTTTAAGTAGTGCCCTCAATAAAGTTTCTAAAAATCATTTGGTCTATAACATTTTTAATGGCAAACCTTTTAAAAACTGCCAAAAACATCTTGGCAGAAGAGAAAGTTATGATGATGAGAAAAGAAAAGGAAAAAAAAGAACACCAAAAAAACCCCCTCTGACCATAGTTTACATAAGTGCATCCACATATTGTTGTATTTCATACAAGTAGTGCATTCTAATAAAGTCTGGAATAACACACACATGCTCAACACATTTTGTTTCAATTCTGTATTATGAAGAAAAACAAAACCAAACCCTAACCTGAAAATGGAAGGAGAGAAGAATTACATGTATAAAAGCAGAACACTGTATAAACAAGGCCATTAATTCTGCTATAAACAACTGACCTAACATTGATTATATAAATAGAAAGTGTAATTCTAGCACGAGACAAATTCACCAAACACTTCTACCCTCTCTGCAGCCTTGATATGAGAAAAAACAAACATTTTCAAGTGTTACAATGAAATCTGCCAAAATTGTCTGTTTTGTACTTCTCATGTTCATGAAACCCCAAATTCACAAGACCTATCTCTTGCCCAACCTCAGTTATTTTGTCTGAGCTGTGCCAAAAGGGAACAGAGATGAAGTTGGCCAAAGGAGACATTCTTGGCTAGTCATTTATGCAAACTCACTTTGGGAAAACTTAAATTTAACATTTTAAAGAAACCCATGGATGCATAAATTAATCTAGCTAGGAAACAAAGCACCGTCGAAGCCTCTCTTTGTAAACTATTTGACCATATACTTTTCAAGAGAGGAAAAACAGTGTTTCTGAAATAAAAATAATTTAATGACTACTGGAGATAACATTTCTGTCATTCAGGAAAATTCCTTACAATTTAACTGCTCCTGCTCAGGAAGATCGTATTTTGTTTAGTCTGTTTGGGAGATGTTTTAAGACTGTAACTAGTAATTAAGCGTTATGAGGAGTGCAAAGTAAATGAGGTTATGAAGCATGAGCTAAGAGTGGGCTTGTACGGTCATAGCAATCCTGAAAAAATATTCCACTGCGTAAGGGCCTGAGCTCATCAGCCACCAAAATTTGCCTGTGAAGTGCTCACCATTGTCATCCCTCACCTAGGAGATGTCAGGAATGAAGGCACAGGGCTTCTCCAGTTAATACACCTCGTATGGAATGTGAATTGCTACTTTCCCTTCAGTCCTGGAGCTTTCCTTGCACCCTTCCTGCCACTTGGATTACGAGGGTACTACCAGTTGGGATGTGTGTGTGGGGGGGTGAAACTCAGAAGCTAAAATGCTTATAACCAACAAACTAGTGCCAGAGAGATTTACCCTTAGATCTTTCAGACTTCACTGAAACTTCTGACTACAAGTCAGTAATAATCAGCAGCTCTGTAATCTGGTCCTGCACAATTATTAAGCAAAACTGAAAAGGAAAATTACATTAGTAAGGTTGCACTCTTTAAGGAGGGCTTTTATATCAGGCAATTTACAGTCTTATCAGGAATATCAAGCCTGGCAATGTCTATTACACCATGCATACTACACTGAATTAAATAATCTGTACTGTCTGAAATTGAAGAGGGGGACCAGACCTACCATAACCCATCCTAATAATCACCATTGCCATCCAGATATTTAACAACATCAGTTGGTAAAGAAAGATACACCTAATGTTGCTCACTATAACTGGAGTAGGAATAAAATAAAATCTGAGTGACTAGTTTCAGGTTTCCATTTAAATTAAGAAGCCAGAGACGGTAACTTCTTTAACAAGGAGTTCCGCTTTGTTGAATATTTTTATCCCTGCTTCCCATTTGCCTTTCTTTGTACTGTCTTGGATCCCTCCACTGTTGCTGATAAGCAAAACTGACATTATTTCTATTCTTAGAGTGAAATGTTATCCATTGCTTCAGTAAAAAAGAAGTGTTGCTGAAAAACGTAGCTGCTTTTCATTTTCTACTTGTACTGATACTAGTGTCAGAAAACATAGCTGAATTTCCCTCCTCTTTTTAACCCCTGCACATGGTATTGGTTAACACTTTGGGTTTCAATAAATAATACCTTACATATAAATAGGGTTTAGATTTGTATTGTAAATTGTATATTGTAAGCTATCTTTGTGCAAGTCTTGCTGGATGCCAGCAACGCTTCTTCAGACCTTCTAAAGAGCCAAGCTGCAAGATGCAGAAGAAGCAGGCACAAATGGAAAGTACCTGTCTCCTGCAAGGAAAAATCTGAACTGGGGGAAAAAAAAACCCTCCAGAAATCTTAGACACTATAGTTGCACACTAGGGAAGAAATCTCCAAAAGTCCCTCATCTTACTATTCCCACTGTCCCCTCTATGTTTTCCACATGTAAGGAGAAAAAGAGTCTTTGGGGCTAGGGAAGAGAGTATAAGCTGTGTGTCTTGCCCTATAAACAGAGCCTGTTCCCACAGGTCAGCATATTGATATATGGAGAGTTGTCCCAAAGACAGGAAAATTCTTCCTCTTTCTTCCCTCTCCTGACCCAGTATACATTTAGCATGGTTTATATATTTGTATCTTCATATTTATTAGCAGTATTTACACATAATATTTAGCATTTACTTAGAATCATACACTTTGCTGTATGAGGCAGCTTCTAGACTTGTTTTACCCATACAAAACGTCTCTATTAATCACAGAGTACTGCAAAGGTCCCACAGCTTTGCAAGCTTGAGTCTGCCACCAAAACAAACCAACCAACCTGTTTCTTTCCCATTATTCATGCAGGAGCAGGTCTCTATTTTTTTTTTTTTTCCTCACCCGCTAATGTAATTTGAGTTTTACTGTGGTTACGCTAAGGAATGCACGCTGGCTCCTTGAAAGGACAAGTCAGTGGGAACTGTAACCCTGCCTCAGCTGCTCTGCGGCAGGCCGAGGCAGGGGAGAAGCTCCCCCGAGAGCTGGGAGCACGCGCCTGCTCGCCCGGGTCCAGGGGACACCCCGGCTGCGAGGGCTTCAGGCGGGGGCGACAGCCTCGCGCCTCCACGCGCAGCACGCAGGCGTTGGTGGGAACACAGTCTGTACATATAGCCCCTGGGGCACCTGGTGCTGGGCTCCTCCACGGGAGAATGGGGAATGGGCTCGGGTGGGCAGAGGGGATTTTGGTGGCTGGGGGCAGCGGGAGGATGAGGACGCGCATAGTTACCCGCTGGGCCGCCCACAGTCGGCTGGGTTGGTCATTTATGTCCTCATCCAGATGACAGTTAGTGACCTAAAACATCTAATCTGCTTTGTCTCTCCTTTATAAAGTCTCAAACAGCTAATTTTTTGAGTGCTTTGCTGTGCTTATTTTTCCAGGGAGATAAAAATAACAAAACCAGCCATAAAACCAGATACCGTTGTATTTATCTTTTTAATGCGTAGTAATATACAATGAGGAGGCAATTGGGGCAGTTCTCCTGGATCTCGGCAGAACATTTGCTCATGCACATTACCAGCTGTTTCATCTCTAATTAAAAAGATCTGGAGTTGGCTATGCTGCAGCTAGATATGATTACTGTTTAGTACCTAACAGTCTGGTTTAATCCATGCGTGAGCAGTTTTTTCCCTTGAATTAGTAGTGATGGATGGAGAAATGAAAAAAGGCCAGTATTCACTAATGATTACCTACCATTTGTTAAGTATATATGTTGCTGATGACAATGCAGTATGTACGCTTGATTCTGAAATACTGCTATAGGCCAAAGATTTACAGAAGTGCTTTTATAGTCTTCAAAATAGTATTATGAAAGTAAATTACTTATGAATAATAAGAAAACTAACAGCATTATCTGGCATAAATAAGAAAGTTCACCATCTGGTGTTTTTAAAATGAAAACCTTTGATGGTAATTACTTAGAATGCAAAACAAGTTTCCAAAATTTGGATTTTTGGCATGATTCTCCCTAGAAATTTAGCACTCACATAAGTAATTAAGACTATAAATCTTACACTGGTTTGATTACAAATGATGAATCATTGTCTCACAATTACAGCAGGAGAAGAGGCTGCCAAACATGTCCATTTATCGATATATGCTTACAGAGCACTAGTTCAAGGCAATCTTAAGTGTTATAACAATGTAAAATGAGATTTCATTATTTGCTCTAGAAACATAAATTATGATCATTGTTATTGTTTTCCTGGCGCCTGAAGATGGATTTGGGATTGGACATCTAACTGATGTAATCTAAGATTAAGCGGCAGAGCTCTCTTTGGAGCCTCTAGCCTGCAGAAATAGTCTAGCTGGAGTTATTAAAGTCCTTGTATGCTCAGAGCAAGATTTTTGCCCTTAGTGTAGCTCGCTGCATTTATTATATGCAATGTGTAAATAGGTTTCCAACATAATATAGTGCACAACCTGTAGAGTGGAAAAAGCAGCATCAAATCCTCCAAAATCCTTAAGACAGAGAGGATTCCTTAGAGCAGGTTGCCTGGACCTAGACTTTTTAAGGTATTTAGGCACTGCTGCACTCCATTTACCTTTTTTTTTTTTTTTTTTTTTTTAAGCATCTAAGTAGCTGAACAGCGAGTAGTCACTGAACCTGGATAACGTTTCAAATTAAGGCCCTGTTATGTTTTGAAATCTTATGCTAAAATCTGCACTAATTTTGGTTACATGTTCACTGTACTTTGAAATGCAGTTTGTTGCATTTATCAAGCACATACATAGTTGTCATGCTTTGGGACAGGTAATAAGAAAAGGATTTCTACTGTCTGTTTTATGAGCTTTTCTTCAATCACAGGCATTACTTCTATATTTTTAAGGGCAAGTTCACCTTTTTGAGAAGTTTCCCTTAGGGTGATAATCCTTCCAGCACCAGGTACAATATTCTCCTTGTGGTTTCATAGTATCCCATGCAGCAGACAATACCCAGTTTCACATGCAACAAAAATAAGCAAGAAGCATGTACTCACCCACTTGCCCATGTTGGGATAGTCATGCTCTGGATCAAAAAGGTGTTGGTGCAGCTGGTATTCCCTGCTGAATTCTGCTGTGTCTGGGGTGTTTTCTAGACACCCATCATCAACTGCAAAAGTATGTTAGAAAGCACTGAGTGCTTAGTAGCTTTGAAACACCCAAGAGGTGCCACATTAATCAGCAAAGTTCTTAAATGCAATTATACAATGTAAAAAACAAACAATATTTTAAAAAAACTGGATGACTGGATAATATCAGGTATTTTTTCCTTTTGAAAGGAGTTTGTCAGGACATATTTAATTAAAAAAAAAAAAAAAAAAAAAGTACAACTTAATGAAACTTCAAAACTAAACAAATATATATTCCAAGCTCCCCCCCCACCTTTTTTCTTTTCCTTATAAATTAGTGATTGAGCTTGATTTTATATAGAACTGCATGTTATTCTAATTCAGATGGGATCCTCTTAAAAATGCTTTAAATGCCCACAGGAAGTTGTAGAAACTGTTTAACCAATACTTTTGAAGCTCATGGTAAAACAATGCTGTGAGCAAAGACAGAATCTCCTGTGCTGAGTAGCTCTTCTTGGAACTCCATTTCTGGTTTGCTCCTTTGCTCAAAATGGCTAAAAATTATTTATTCATCATAAGATCTCATAAAAATGCAATGTGGCAGATGTTTTATGCTGAATACATTTCTGCAGATTGGTAACTAATCTGGTGGGTCCAGAAACCCCCTTTAATCACAATGGATGGTTTTGCAGACAGTGTGTCATCAAGGATAATACCCTTTTAAAAATCAGCTTGCAGACTTTTTTACCAAGATAAGTCGTCTTTAGATTAAACAAAGATTCAGCAACTTAAGGCCAGAGTGGCTCTTTGGATAGGGTCTGCTCCTGGAGCTCCCTCTGCCTGGTCAGCACGGGGAGCTTGCATTCGAGTTTCTCTCAGACGTACCCAAGAAGATCCTACCACCCGGGTCACGATGCTGGGCATCTGAGCAGCTACGTCTGCCAGAACACAGGCACTCCGGAGGACACCTGTGGCCTTTTCCTTCTGTCCTTGCGTGATCATCACATGAAAAGACTTGCAGATGGATTACCTTTTTCCATCAGATGTGGGAAACTGTAAAGACTTCACTTAAAAATGAGTTGATTCAATGACCTGAGGAGGTTATTCTAAGTCCAGCAGTCCCTGCTTTGTCTCTTTTCTCCTTAGAATGGGGAAAAAAATAAAGTTTCCAATAGGAAACAGGGGAAAACTTAACTCAGAAACCATTGAAGTTAACTACAAGCACTTAAAAATTATTTCAGTCACCGCAGGGACAGGGTCATCTCAAGAGAGAAGCAGGTGACAACAGAAATGTGGCAGACCCTCTCAGAGCATCTGTGTCTTTTGGTAGAAAACACAAAGGGCAGCTGGACATATGTGTGCCCTCTGTGACTACTAACCCAGAAGTCTTCAAACTCAAGTGCTCCGGGCTTATGTTTTTCGCATATGTAGACAGTGACTGGAAAAATTGTTTTCCATTAAGCAAATCCACAGACCTGATTGAGGAAGGCCTCCGGTAATTTGTATGCATAATACAGTCACCACTTGAATTTCCATTTAAGGCTCTGAAAAACATTTTACTCTAATCCTAGTAGATACTATCTTCACTCACTGCGTACCTATGACAGAGCCATTTATCTGAGAAGGCAGCACTTCCCTAAGAATCCCCACTGTGCTCAGATCTGACTGTGTTAGCTTAGGTAACAACTTTTATTTCACCTAAGAAAGAAAAATTGAAGGGATTTTCACGGGCATTTCTCTGGATGACAAGTTTTTAATTTATTTATCTAATCACTAACATGAGTCTAATGGGCAGGCACAGAAGATAGAAAGTCTGTGTGTGGTTGTGTGTGTGAGAAAACCTAAACCCATCATTTGCAACCTGTCAGACAATAGCTTTATTGAATAAAATGGGAGATTAGATATTATTTCAGAAGAGATGCAGGCATCATCACCAAATGGGCTGTAACAGAAAACAGTAAGGGAGGACTGTTTTAAATTTTGTCATATTTTTGAATGAAATGTAAAACAGTTTGCAAAACTCTTCATGACAAATATTTCTTTATCAGTTCTAAGCTAGTTAGAACATTTTTAATAAGAATATAGACAACTGTTTTGCATTATCCAAATAACATAAAAGAAGACTAAACAGAAAAGATTTTGAAAGGATCTCTTAACTCACAAATAAAAAATGAGAGAAAAATAGAGTGCTCATTCCCAGTTCCAGCTCCCAAGGCAGCCAATGGGTGTTTTACTACTACATTCAGTACTGGAAGTCATTCCTTGGCTCAAATAACAGGAAAAAGATAAATTCCCTTAGGGTATGCCTATATCATGCACATGCAGTGCTGCGTTAGAGATCCTACAGCACTAGCCACTCGCATAGCTTGGTATAGGCGCAGCTGCAAGCCGAGGGACGTACCGGGTGTCCCGGGTATCGTACGGCTCCGGCACTCTGGGGCTGTGCTTCTCCTCTGCCAGAGAGAGCCTGTGTGCAACGCGTTGGGGTATGTCCACGTAGTCCTCTGTTTCTTGGCACAGTTGCACCCTCAGTGAGCTATAAAGCCACATGGATTGGAGCCAAGGTATCTTAAATATTGACTCATGGTCTGGGTTGGAGATCAGGGCAGACAGTTTCATTCCTCTTGGCACATTGAAAGCCTCTAAAATAAGGGTAAATCTCATCTGTACAGAATGATATCTTTTTTCAGGGGCCAGCCTAAAAATGAACTCTCTCAGGAACAAGACGGTATCATAAATCTCACTATCTTCTACTCCGAGGTCAAGATGATTTCTTCCACTTGACCTTCTCTAGCACTCATATAGCAATGCAGAAGGTGCACATATAAAAAAAAAAAAAATCTCATCTAAGACACCTGATTGCTCAATGCTTCTGGGGTAGAGAATGAAGGAAAACACCCATTGCTGATGGAGTGTTGTATTGCCTAGTACAACGCTGAAAGACTGAAAGATGTACAGTGAAGACAGAAGTGCAAAGGTTGCAGCAGAATTACCTGTTTTTCCAATAGGGCAGGGATTTGGAGGGTCAGGATATCCTTGATCTTCACTGAAATCTTTTGGTACGTTATCTCCTGTCAGCTCAGCCACAATGTTTGGAATATTGCCATAAGGACCCAAGTGCTGGAGGCCCTCATGAGCACCACCTAGCAAAGACAATTTGCACACACCGTCTTTTTACAAGATTAAAAGTGTAAGTGCTTTAGTTGCTTCAAGTAATCCAGACTTAGATTTAAAATATTTATATATAATTGTTATAGAGACAGATCCAAGTTTAGATTTCAAATGTCTCTTTTAGAAACATAACACTGTGACCTAAATCAGATAACTTAGGTAATGAAAAATGAAACTAGGAAACAAAATCAGTCACTTATTATTAACCTTAGGGTTGTTTTTTTCCTTAACTATGTTATAGGTAAGAAAACTCAAAGAAAAAGAAACATGAGACAGTAATGGAACTTAACACATTTACTGCACAATCATCTTCAGTCACTGATACTGTTACTATTCATTGTAGCAACTAATAATTTAAGAAGATGTGGCAAGACAGAATCATGGCAAGAAAACAAAGTTAATGATACCATAGAAAGAAATAATACTATTTGCACAGCCTAGAAATACATTAATAAATTAAGCCATGTGAGGGGACCCAGGATGATATAGCAAATTTGGTTGTATACAGCTAGGAAAGATACTTTTAAATCAAACCATTTCTTAAATGCAAATTTGAGTGTCCTGCAGTAAGAGTGAAAAGTGATTAAAAGTCCATATTGTTGATGGGAACTCTTGTGCATGTACTCCTACACAGGAGTCCTTATGGTACGAAACAACACATTTAGTGACTTTTACACCTTTACTTAATAGATCAGTTCTAGAGGCAGGCTTTTATATTTGCCCTGCGAGACTTGGAGCACCACCACCGCAGGGTTACAACAGCAGTGTGCAGCAGGGTTTATAATGCAGTGGTGGAGCACACGATGATGGACTTCCTCTTCTTTGGCAAAGGCACACAGCAGTGGTGTGCTACAGCCTCCCTCCACGCACCTCAGCTTGGGTGCCTTGCCTTTGACAGGTAGAGTCTTTCGCTAAAGGTTTGGGAACCGAGCTCAGGCCATTCTCTCCATATGCTTCTCTACAAGTATTTATTTGCTCCAGATCTTTTCTGCACGCATTACTGGCCAAGTACATCTACAGGCTAAAACCCAGCTGCTTGTGGAGTTTTCTAAATACTATTGTACAGTATTCTTTTGAATTTCAGACAAATAAAAACTTAGTTTCAAGCATGCTCTTTTTCCCTGCCATCAGACAGCCACCACACACACTGCGGCAACAGCTAATGTAGTTATTGAGTACTGAGATGGCTGTGTGACAGCAAAGCAACATTTTTTTAAAACCCTATATAATGAGGAATAACAACATACAGTCACCATATAAATTCCACTAACAATGAATGAGAGGAGAAGGAATTTGAATGATTGGAAAATGTGAGTTAAAGAGGGAACACAGACACCACTGTTTGGGTAAACAGCACGATCACTGTATTATCACCAAATAGTCTTATTTTTTATTTCTGTAATTTTCATAGATCCAAAAGATTGGAATAAAGCTTCTGGACATGAAAGCTACTCCAGAAGAATCATTCAAGTACTCCTGTCCCAGCTTACAAATAAATTCTACCAGCAAAAATCCTCTATTACACAGCTAGGCATTGTAAACTAAGATAGTCACCTTCAAAAATTGCTAACATAAGGTAGTCATAACAAATTTTGTATTCATTTCTACATTTAGAAATGGTTGTCGAGTCAAATTGTCTGTGTTTTGCAAATAATCAATTGGAAGCTGGCATTATAGTACCAGAAGCAAGTTAGTCAATAAGCATATATGTTTCAACTTTATTTGCACGACTTAAGTCTAATCAACATGCTAATTTTCCCCCTCAAGTACAAGTTTCTTATTCTGTAATGCAATGCTGAAGGAGTTCTACAAATATGTAACAAGCATAGAAGTAGCTTGTTATATATAACAGCCTATAAAAAATTTGCATCTCTGTTATATGAGGTTTTCCCTTGTAGCTGACCATTAGACCTGGTACTAAAACCAGAATAACATTATACACACTATGAACTTTATTATACATTTAAAGTCCATAGCCAACACAAAGATGATGCTTGTAAGAACTGTATAGATTCACAATAATGCTATGGTGATGAGGTTGAAAAAATGTATAACATTTAACATCATTTAATCTATCTAATGTATAGCATAAAATATTTCTTTTGTACTGAGCTCCTTCCCATGAAGATTGATTGCATATATGTACTTAAAAGCATCAGGTTATGATTCTGCTGTAAACTACAGAACCACATAATCAATACGTGTTTGAACATCCTGTATACAATGTGGTTCACTATGGGACAATCCATCAGATAGAAGCATATCTACGCTTGTATGTGGTGCAGACCTCTTGGCACCAAAGCTCCATCCATAAAGAAAACAGAGGTACTTAGCAGGCTCCAGTGTGCTATATATACATGTAAGTTTAAACTGACTGCCAAGAATTCCCTTGACTGAGTACAAAACAATCTTTTTATATTAATATAAAGGATTGTTTCCTTTAGGTATAAATGTCCAAGATCGTTTAAGGGTTTTTCCTTTCTTTCCAAAGGAGCTGGAGACAATAGCACCTGCTCTGGTGCCATAATTTAGCACACTTGAGTGATTTAATAGCATTAGCAAAGCTCATTCCTTATAAACTCTGATAGATAGTGTGCTTAGTAAAGACTGCAGTAATAAAAATTAAGTGCTTGAATATACCAGATAGAGATGTTACATACAGTAATTACAATATCAAAACTAATGCAGCTTGTGAATGTTACTGATTCAAAGAAACATATTAGGATTAAATACATGGCAGCTACCAAGTCAAAATATTGTAATACAAACATATATAATCAGCTACAAAAATAGCACAAGATGGGTCTCTTGAACCTTGAGGCAGAGACTGAACGAAAAAGGCAAGACTACTCTATATCAAGGAACTTTTCATTATTTCCTGTCCAAGGGAAGCATGAAAGACACCATTGTTAAATTATTTGGAACTGGACTAGCAGAAATCCAGAAGAATAGTTCAGAGAACATCCTTGTACTGAGAAAGGATGGGCTAGATAAATCTGTGGTTTTCCCGTCTCTTCTTACTCCTCATAGGAACTGGCTTTTGTGTGCCACACACTAGCAAAAAACAACCTCCAAAACAATCAGCTCCTTTTCATGTGTAGGATTTCTGTGTGGGCATGTAGTTATTTTACACCACTACAGAATAAACTAGAAATTTAGGTCTTTTGGACCGACATCAGTATTGTCATAAGTAAGCTTTGGATTTCATTTAAAATGTATGCATA
This sequence comes from Podiceps cristatus, assembly GCA_000699545.1. Taxonomy (NCBI): domain Eukaryota; kingdom Metazoa; phylum Chordata; class Aves; order Podicipediformes; family Podicipedidae; genus Podiceps; species Podiceps cristatus. The sequence continues at coordinate 953 of JMFS01112040.1, read as the reverse complement.
TGTGTAACCATCTTCTGGCACTGGTCTTGACCTGTTGCAGGATGGAAAACAAAAATGCCTCTCCCCTTTCCTGTAATTCTGGAAAAGTCTTTAATTATCTCACCAACTGCTGGTATCATCTCAATTAGGGATATTTGGAATGACTGAAAATTTAAAGTGCACACATTTACCTCATTTCTTTGTAGGAGCAATACTGTCTCTATGGATGGAAGAACAACACAACCACTCTGATCTTAGAGGAAAAAAAAAAAAAAAAAGAGAAAAGAAAAGAGAAACACAAAGAGCAACTAGTTTCCTGCCAGTATTGAGTATTCTCCTAGTTGAAGACATCCAACGGAAATGTTGTTAGTCCACTGAAGTTCAGTTGCTGCAACCCATCTATTGCTAGTGTAAAGCACAACTGAAGCAAACTTGCTCTCAGAAGCAATCCTCCACGGCAAATACTAACAGGCAATGCTGCCCCCCTAAAGAGGCATTTTGAGAAAGTCAGTGAGAATGAATTTTCAGAAGTGTAAAATGATTGCAGACCATTTAAAGACAAAGAATGGGACAAATTTGCCTTTCAGCCTGATTGGAACAGTTTCCACATCACGGTGTAGACAGGGTTACCCTACTTCCAAATTCAGAAAAGAGTTGATTTGGCCAATCTTAGCAAGGAGATCCTACATAGAATCAATCATGAGTACCTGTCATGAGTAAAAAAAATCCCAGATCCCAAATTAAAACTCTTTACTTAGTCATGCTAGGTGCCCCAGTTTTCATATTTCTGCTCTTAAACATCATGAAGCAGATTCTTAAAGTGTCCAAGCCCTTCCCAGATGCACAGGGGAATGCTCCCGCTGAGTAAGAATTACACCTCTTGTGATCTTGAGTGGTACAAATGCCAAGCCAATATGAGCCCACAAGGGAAGCCTGGTATAGCTTAGAATCATAGAATGAATCATAGAATGGTC
>KL283070.1:29846-49436 GCA_000699545.1 Podiceps cristatus | reverse complement strand
TGACAATTCTATGATTCTATGATTCTATGTAAACCATGAGGCACTGTGGGACAAGACAAATGTGCTTTGTTGATATCCGCCCTTTCCCCCAATCTAAGGACAGTAATAAATTAACCAGAAAAATACCTTTTATCATGCTGCAGTTTAAAATACTTTCTTTTTTGTAATGGATAGTTGTGGTAAATAAAATATGGTAAGCTTAATTTTCTTAATATGCTTCTTAGCTTTCAAAACTCAAGAAACCTTTGGTACGTTCTGACTTACATAAAGGAATACTTGATAGTTCCAGCTTTAATAGTAAAAGTGAAATGCTGACTAATCAAACTGTAGGACAATTTGCACCTTTAACTGTTCTTTCCTGAATCCAGAGAGTGTGTGTGCAGAAGTATCTATTTCTTACAAAGAAAGTCCAAAACAATAAAACCAAAACAAACGCAAAATAACTCACATTCATTTTGTGTGCGCAAGCCCAGCTTATGAATGTACTTTGGAGGATACTTAATAATAAAAATGTGTCTGTGGTATATGCAAGATGTACCAAAGCAGTTATGGGGAAGAGGGAGATGAACTGTGTGTTTCATAGGAAGTATCATAGGGCTGCTGTAACTGAATTAAGCCGCCTGCTTCTGTAGTTCTCTCCTGTCAGCTGATCTGTTCTCTTTGCTTCCTAAGTCAACTGAGGCTTTTCTGAAGGGTAACTTAAAACATTGAACAGGAGCTCCAAGTTGTTCTTGACAACAAAATGACAATACTGGAGAAACAAATGACTGCTTCTGAAAACATACAAGTTTGCACTTGTGTGCACAGCTGTAATAACATGTTAAGACAGCTGTGTTAGAAAATATTTTTGCAGATGTTTTCTAAAACCTAATACTGATGTAAGTATTAAATCCAGAACATTTTATTTTTTTTTTCCTGTATATGTTTAATAGTGTAGCACTTTGTACGAATAATCTGTCAGCATTTATTTTAAAATCAAAATGACACAATTTTTCTGGAGTTTAATTTTCAAATTGCTTATACTATTTTAGGTTCCACAGATTAAAAAAACCCCACCTATATTCCAGGAAGTACTCAGTTCTACACATCAGTATCGTACTCTGTGTCTGGATATCTTATTTAAGCACTAGCTAGCTAGTCATCACAGTAGCCTCGAGAAATAGACGTTTATTTTTTTTAAGGTGTTTTACACATAGGAAACCTGAAGTTGTGTGGCTGTCTAAGGTAACATAAGAAATAATCGACTGCATTGAAATGGAAGCTTAGGAGTTTATACAATTTTTGCTGATTCTATCCCAGTCCTTATTTTAGGAAGATTGAATTGTTTTTGAATTGTACTTTTTTTTTGGGGGGGTGGGGGGGCAAATATAAAAAATTGTTTTTTCAGAGACCTTTACTATGTAACATAATCAGATATAGGAGGTGATATGAAACTTATTATTCAGGTATGGATACATAGCTGAGAAGTTTTGTGATGCTATTTTAGACTGACTGTTCTAAACACATACTGTATGTCACTTAGTATGTGAGGGGCCTCTGTTAATGAAGGTATAAATGCCAGTATAGGTTAGAGGTTGATGAATACTTAGAGAATTGGTCTTGAAAGGTGTCCTCTGTTCAAATGAGCCAGGACATACAAGCTGGACTGAGTTTGTAGTTGGCCTATCTTCTTGTTTTTAAAAGGGGTGAGGGGGAGACAGGGAACAAGCAAACCACAGCTTAACACATTGAGTTCACAAAAGCTGTTCATTAATGGGAACGCTGCTGGATTTTTTATTTTTAATTTTATATACATCCTTGAAGTGCACTTACTGATTTTGGGGTTTGTATGCATTCAGAAATCTGTTCTCTATCATAAAACTCTGAGGTGGCAGGCAATTGAATGTAAACAAAATATTCCTTTAAAGTTAGACTTAGGTTTTCTGATTTAGATTGACTGCATTTCTAAGTAGCAATTGGACTGGAAAGCAGAGCCAGTGTATGTTAGATTCTTTTGGAATGATGGAGGCTTCCAGTGTTGCACTGAAATGCAATTTGAGAACATTTTCCTCTGATTTTTTCACTTGTATTTTTTTGATAATTTTGAGGTTATGATCAGCAAAGGTCTTAAAAAGCCTTACCTACTATTATTAAAAAAAAAAAAAATCCTGTGGTTGAAGTTCTTGCCTATTAAGGACATTCCTTTTAAAGAGTCTTATGCAGTTCTTTGACATATCACCTGTTGCTCTTCATAGTCACTATTTTTTTTATCATCCTGATAAATTTAACTCTATTTTCATCTGCTAATGAAAACCAAAGCAGATGAAGGACATGCTTAATCTTACTCCTTGCTTTGAAATACAGCAGTTAAAATTTAGTCTATTTTTCTGTGATGATCAAGAAAAGCACTGTGCGATGTGAGATTCTAGTTTATGTTGTAACTTCCAAATCTACAAGTTTCCTTACTGTCTTTACGTAATTCACTGGGTATAGAGGTAAATTATTGTGCTTCAAGACTGGGACAATACTGGTCCATATGAGCATAGCCGCACAAGATCTTTAGTAGAAGAAATGTTTGTTGTTCTCGTAGTTATGTCTTTGCAGGCTTAGGCTTCATTGTATCATATCACTTATTCTGGTGCTAACTGAAGGCATACTCTTTTGAATAAAAACCCCACTATTTGATGAAGGAAATTGTCAGGTGTCCTGTGTTTAAATATCTACACATTTTTAAGATGCAGCAACTTTTGGGGTGGGTTTTTTCCTCCCTGTTGAGAACTTTCTTACTATGTTTTTGAGTCTTTCTAAATGTCTGGGTTTTTTTGTTTGTTTGTTTTGTGAGGGTGGTGTTTTTTTTTAATAGACCAGTAGTACTTAGGAAGTTTTCTGAGATGCTGTCAACCGATAAAATAACAAGTCATGCAAGCTCATATTCAGCATATCATGTATTTATGAAATATGTGTTCTGATGATATAGATAAGTGATAGGATGCCTTTATTTTGTGGTTGTTTCTGCTTTTGAGGACAGCTGATCATCCTTGTTGAATTCTCTGTTCTTTGATCATTACATTGCTCTTGGTAGGATATACTTGCCTTATAGATAAGAAGACACTCTAAAAGATCTTGTCATCACTTTCATATAGAAGTGGAAAATGGGAAATACTGTTAAAAATCTGGATGCAAACTATGGCTCTGAAGGGAATTATGGAACTGAGGTTAGCAGGTTTGTGTGTAAGGATGTTGCTGTGCAGAAAAAGTTGCACATTCTGATCAATACATACTAGCATTACTTGTTTCTATTTAAGCATGTGCTCAACAACATGAACTGGTGATGTTGTTCAAGGCATCTCTGTACTAGGTTTCAGTGGTAACTTGGGTTACAGGCTGCTTAAATCTGGCCTTCTTGCTGCTGTGAATGTTAAGGGTGGATTTTTTCATAACAAGTATGAGAATTTGGGAGGATATTGTCTATGCTTAAGAGTATCAGAAGTATGTTTAGGGTGTTTTGTGATGGTGTTTTTTTGGTGGTGTGTTTTTTTTGTGGGGGGTGGTGGTTTTTTTGTTTGCTATTTTCCCCCCTTAATGTTGAATGTTACTTGGTCCAGATTCACTCGTGCAGTTCTTCAGGGGGGTGTGTGTGTGTGCTTTATGACTCGGACAGCAAAGAGAAAACTGCGTAGCCGTGTAGATGTGTGTGATGTCTGCCTATCAGAAATACTATATATTTGTTTATCTAATTAATCATGCTGAAGCTTTGGGAGAGGGAAATAGACTTCTTCAGAAAGTAATTTTCAGAGGCTGTGTGGATAATGAACTCAGTTCAGAGGTTCCACGTATTTGCAGAAGTGTTTGCTTGAGGCGGGATTTGAAAGAAACTCTCTCTAAGGCGGTTGCTCTATGTAAAGTAAGGAGTATTGTAGAAACAGGTGAAATTTGAGCATATCTACGAATAGGATTTTGGGCTTGTAATTGATCTGGGATAGGAACTGTTTCCTGGTTTTGGAGACAAGTTAACTTTAATGAAGGTATACACCATCAGAAGGCATTCATGGACTTAGTGATAGTTGTAGGATAAAAATTTAATATTATTTTATTTAATTCATGTTAATTGATATTTAATAAAATTAAGAATTGTGTTAAATTTGTTTGATTTCTATTAAATTAATATTTATCATATAACAAGGAATAAGGCTGTTCATAACTGTGCACTTGCAATTAGACTACAGGCCTGACTTTCAATTGCTCTAGTCTTAAGATGTCATTGATCTCTTTAGGGTTTTTCTTTAATTTGAAGGTAAACTTCAGGAAACTTGTATAATGAAATGGAGAATCAGACTCTTAATATTATGCGTATATGACGATAGTAAATCTTTCATGTATAGGTGGTGAAATATTTGTTATCCTCCATTTTTTTTAATATATAATGTGCATGTATGTACATATGCATCACCTTGCTATGTTGTAGAATATTGAGTTACTTCACCTATTGTCTTTGTTTTTAAAATTACAGCAAAATGAAGAAAAAGGAGATTTCCCCATAAAAGAATGTTAGGATAGTAATAGGGAAGAATGACACTGACAATCAGTGTTTGATAATTTGTGCCATATGCTTTTGAAGTTTGTGTGGCTGGATACAATCAATCCTTTTTAGAGGGATTTTTAAATGATGCAAGTAAGTAAATTGGTGAAATAATCTTTTCACCTAGTGAACTGTTGGGAACTGTATTATCTTCCTGGTACTTTTAGAATGAAGCTGGGAATGTCCTGTGCTAAGAAGGTCTTCATTATACAAACAGTCCTTGTAGATCTGATTTAATTACGTTAGTGTTGCACTCAGAAGGAAAAACAATTAACTGTCTGCTTTTTGTTAGGATTGTGGTTCCAAATATTTTCCTTGAGTTAGAGATGTCCAAGGGAATGTTATCCTTAAGCATGTTTTATGCATGTAAAGAAAGGGAAGTGTTAACTTCTGTTCAAGTAGAATTCTCTGTCTTCTCTTAAAATATTTTAAACTTATCCTTGTGAGAAGCTTCTTTTGAAAAATAAGAACAGTTGCTGTTATGAAATCTCTGGGAGCTTTGCTATGTTTGGATGCAGAAGAGAAATTAGAAATTTACCATGGAACAGAATGGGCACTTGAAAAACAAAACTGGACTGTTGCTTGTGACCATTATTTTAACATGGATTCTGTATCTGTTTAAGTCTGTTTCTGTTGCTTCATTGAACTACCACAAAATCTTTTTATTAATTCTCCTTCTGTTTGCAATAAAACAACAAAACAAACAGGCAGAAAAGAAATTAAGTTTATGAAGACCAATAGATTGGATCAACTTTCCCTTTTCATATATAAATCTGTACTTTGGACAGCGCAGATCCTGCTGTCTGTATTCTGGAACTGCCATTTTTAGCAGAAGGAGTCTCAGCTCTAAGGCATCTCATTCTGTTTGGAAGAATTCCATTGAGGCGGTTGCTCTATCCAGTTCAAAGACCGAGGAAGGTCTTTGCAAGAGTCCTGGGAATACTCCAGTCAGCTTTTTGGAGTCATAGACCTTTCCCATCTGTACCTCAGAAGCTACAGTTTCTTATTTTATTCTGGACAAAAAGCCTCAGGCAAGGCCTTTCATATGCTAGTTGTATATCGTTCCCATATACAACTGTGTTATTCTCTAGGCATCATATAGACCAGGTTGTAGTGGCCAACACTCAGTTGTGACTCTGCATTAATTGCCTGGTCTCAGTTATTATTCTTAGAAGAATAACTTTTAGTCTATGTAATGTTCTGATAACTTACATGTAGAGCTTTATTTGCTTAGCTAACATTCCTGTGGATAAATACTGAATTTCTCAGAAAAAACTGAGAAGCTTTCTTATTTTCAAGTAGTTTTTCATATAACTTTTCCTGTTTGTTTGGCTGGATACACAAAGAAGTTTATCAAACTACTATGAACTTTTAATACTTAGATTATATTATAATTGAATTTTTCAAAGTGGAGCCTGAGAGAGTGGGGTGATCTGGATGAATTAAAGTTTAGTATTTGATGCTAGTCTCGTTTTGTTTCTTCCTGAGATATCAAATCTTAGGGAAAAGCACTTTGAAAGGAAATAAATGCCCAACAATCAATAAATGTAAGATCATAATGAAATTTTGAGGGGGGTAAAAAATGTAAAACAATCAATCAAAAAAACCTCCCATGGAAAATGGTAGTCAAATTGATTTTTTTTGAAAGCTCTGAAATGAGTACTTAGGGATTGTTCCTATTTAAAAACTGCTATGTGATAGTGAGTTTGAGAATTTAATTTCTATGAAAAATGCTTTAGAGGTGTTCTTATTGCCTTTACAATAAATAATATACTTTCTTTTCCTATATATTTTACTGTTGTATAAATCTGTAGAGAAGTTATGAATTTGTTTCATATTGCTGTGTGGCGATGAAACTGCTTATTATGTCATAAATAGATTTAATTGCATAATCTAATGGGGAGGGAAGGTGGACTGAAGAGGGGAAAAAACGTAAATAGCATTAGAAATTAACAGATAAAAGGAGAGAGTTTTTTGTTACTAGGCTATACAAGTGATGCGGTACTTATAAAATGCAGAGCTAAATAGTTATTTTGTTTTTTCTTAAATAATAATTGTAAATGACAATGACAAAAAATATCTAAATAACAGAAGACTTCATAGCGCCCTTCATAGCATAGCTAAAACTTTACCTATGCTTTGTTGTTTCTTGTCTCAACTACTGCAGTTTTGAGCTGTCTCCTCTCCAGTGTGCGCAAGTGCTAAATGTTTAAGATTTAGATTTCTATCAGCTGTTTGTGAAGCTCTTATAAGGACTCCTGCTCACCTCAGCTGTCTACTAAATGAGGGGAAAAGAAACTATGCAGCCCTACTAGAGCTCTATTTTAATTTTAGTTCCTCCCAGTTTAGGAGACTGACAATAATCATTAGATTGTTTCTAACCTCAAATTCTGGAGCTACAAGTTTTGTCTGTTTTTATGCAGTTCAGTGCTACCGGAGCATGCTCACTCTGGCTACAAGTTCACAAGTATGAACCACTACCTCACCAGTGATGGTCTTTCACCATTGGTGCACAGTTGTTTCACTAAAATGTTTAAGTAATGATGGAACTATTATTGTAAGTTTAAGATAAAACAGTGACTTATTAATAGGAGAAAATAGGTAGGATTTGTAAAGTATATTTTTAATTTACAGTTCTCCAGTTATCATAAAAGCTCTATTACTTTCTTTTTTTAAAAAAAATTCTTTTCTCCTCTAGTTGAATGTTGCAGTTGCCTGAAGCTGCTAAAAAGTTATAACCCCAACAATGGCATAAAGAGCTAACTCTGAGCTTATGGAGGAGGGAACAGGGCAGCAGGGAGTTTTAAGTTACCAAAAAATAAAAATATGATCAACATTGAGAATGAAAATTAAATATTGAAGCTGTAAAGTTTGAATTAACATAAATGTTAAAGTTTCTTTATTTCTATTGTGGTTTAGCTTTCCTAGGACATTATTGGGCCTTGTGTTAGAAATTACAAACAGCAATTACTGTTGTATTTGTTGTGGGATAAATGAAAATTATTTAGCCCTCATGGTATGTTAATTTATAGTTGTCATTTGTAGAGTATTGTAATTTTCTGTTATTTAAATGAAAGCTTTTCAAATTGCTAGATGCTTTTGCCTCCACTTGTGAATTTTTAGTTTAACATGAAGCTTCTTGAGAATGTCTAGTTCCTGTACTATTGTAGTCTTTTTTTTTTTTTTTTTATTCTTCCCCTCCTTTTTAAGTTCTTTGATTTTTCTAATGACTTGCCTGCCTTCTCAACATTCTGGCAAGTTGGGATTAATTAAGAAGGTGGGCAGGTTGGGATTAATTAAAAAGGCTTGTCAGTAAAGCAGCAGGGAATTGTATGAGTTTAAAGGTGAAGTCTTGCATACGAAAGCAAAATATTTCTAAATCATATCTGTATATATGTGTGAGTTTATGTATCTACTTTTATATCTATGTATGTATATATCAAATATACATATGTATAGCAAATATACTTGAAAATAGAATTTTTTTAGAGTCTATATGAAAGTCCATCTTCCATGCTGCTGTTTCCTTGACTTGAAGCAGCTGTGTGAGTACTGCAAACCTTCCCTTAGCTGGGGTTAGTGCCTCTAATCACTGTGCTGCTGAATGAGAGTGGGAAGGAGGAGAAGGAAGAGTTTCATCTTCTCCTTACGTGCTCATATTTTAAAATAAAATCACTGCCACTGTACTTCTGTGAGCTGTGTCCCCAGATTGCCTATCAAGATCTTGGAGGAGTTGGGTAGATTCATATGTCAGGGTAGACATGACATGCCTGGAAGTATAGTTGAAGAGCTCACAAGCTGCAACGCGGAAAAAATAAGGTGGCTGTTAAGAATAGCTGTCTTCAGGACTGGACAGCAAGGCTAAGCATTTCGAGTTGCAATTTAGGCTTGAGTACTGCTGTTATCCTACTTCAGTCTCCTTCCTTTCCATCCAGATTTCTGTCTGGTGTTACCAGCAAGAGTATTTGAAATGGCTGACTGTGACATCTCTGCAGAGTTTTTTGTGTGGTGTGTTTTTCCCCCCACCTCCTCCTTATTTCCACCCCTATTCCCTCACCCTTGCAGGATTACTAATTCCAATACCCTTGCAGGATTACTACATGAGTCCATGTACACTATTTTACAGGCTAAGGCATCAGTTGTTTGCAGGGACCTAAAAGCTGTGTGAAAACACAATATAATGCTTCTGTGGTATGTGGGTTTTTGTTTTGTTTTTTTTAATTATTGCAGTAAAACAAAGCCTTGGCTAACTATATGTGGCAAACACATAGTTTTCCATTATTATCCTCGAGGATGCTTTATATGGAGGGGGTGTTATATGTTTAATAAAAATAAATAAAAGAACAAAAAACCATCCTAAAACCCTGCAAAGAACTCTAACAGAGAAATTTGAAACTTGAGCAGATATTTTTTTAAAAGCATGCCATAACGACTTTGTGTACATGATTTAGGTAAAAGAATCTTTAGTAAACTCTTTATTTCGTACCACAGTCCCAAACTCTGTGGAGTGAAATGGCAGTATTTTGTAATTAAATATGCTATAAACATGTTCAAAGGTTCTTGAAGCTCACATTCGACTGTCTGAATTTAGGCTGTTACTCTAAATTTGTTCATGCAGTCTCCTTGATATATGCCTGTTTTTGTATGCATATAGTCATGTAGCCAAAAGAGCTGCTCTCTCTCTATTTGCTTTTCCATTTGTTCTCTTTGTGCGTACAGTGTGTCATATTTTTACCTTGGACTTAATTATGCTAGGGTAAGCAAGGGTCTTCTTACTAGGCTTTTATTTTTTCTAGTCACTGAAATAGCATTGTCAGTTCATGTTCCAGTTTAATCTTTCCTATTCTGTTTCCTGGATATGGCTTTGCTGTCTCCGTGCTTGGATACTATTTCTGCCTGACTGCTTTTGGAAGTCCCACATCTGGATCCCTGCCTGATCTCTGGAAACCCCACACTGTAGGATCATTTCTCCTTCTGCATATATCCCACTGGTGGCATATAGTCATTCTGTTGCTGTTTTAATTGTTGTCTGTCTTCTCCAGTGGACTAGTTAAAATTATTCCTCTCACTTCTAAGTGCATAATTTTACAGACTAAATTACTGCATTTAATCTCTTTTCTGTTAGTCAGTCATCAACATCACCTAGTGCTTCGCATGGGGTATATTAATCTCTAACAGTGCGAACAACTTCATGTCATCAATAAATTACACTACCACACTTGTGCCATCATTAAGTATCTTTAAGACCAGTGCCTGACTACCCCCGCTCTCCAATGTTAATCACCATACAGGCTGAGATTTTTTTTTTAGAGGCAACCTGTTGGTCCGTCCCATTTCTGTTCCTGTTCCTTGCATTATGATTCTCACATAAACTTGGTCTCCAGGTTAAACTAATTGCACAGTTTATTATTGAGTCTTCATATAATGGAAGTTTTCTTTATAGTTGCTTTATCGAAGATAAAGTGTACGATGTTAATAAATTTATGATGCATTTTATTCTACTTTCCCCTCACATCCATATTTTTAGATTAAACCATGAATATAGAATAGTGAGGAGCTAGACTAATAGGTTCCATTAATTCTGAGCAATTCCTTCCCTTTTTGCATTAAATTTAGGTACAATATTTGCTAGAATATGACAGATGATATAATTTAATATATTTAATAAAGTGCCTCCTGCTTAACTTGCAAGTTAATGTCTTGGGTCTTTTGTTTCCCAGTGTTCTTGCATAGAGATTCTTGTCTCTGTTCTGGTAGGACAATAAGTTCTTTACACTTCATTGCTATGAAAATTGTGATAGTATCCAATTCTATACACTTATTTCTATGAGCTGTCTTGCTTTTGCAAGATAATACTTTACATCGGCATCCTGAGTGAAAACTGTCAAACATTTATTTTGTTTTATCTTTAATTCCTGTTGCTTCATGCTTTCTGATGTTTTTGCCAATTGTTCGACAAGTTTGCAATCATATATATATATATACACACACACACGCACACAGACATGATCTAACAAACTTTCCTTATCTGAGAAGATTATTTTTAAAAATTTGGACAAGAACTGGTTCTTCTATGATTGTTAGTGCTGCTCATTAAAGCTCAGGTATTTTAGTTTTATGGTTGATTGCCTTGTCATGCATACATTCCTTAATTAAAAAAAAAAAAAGGTGAAATTAGAACTGGAGGTAACACTGACAAAGTTACAAATCATGATCACAGTTTCTGAGTTTATCTTTTAAGATGTGATCAGATGTTAAGTAATTCAAAGCATATTTAGTTCTTTATTAGATATGATGATTTTAGCCTCACGTGGAATTTGGGCAGTATTTTAATTCTATCTTCAGTTTCCACCTCATAAAGCAATTTTCATGTTGGCTATAAGGTAAACAGCACAAGGTTTATCTCATTTGCTCCATAAATTTTAATTATTTAGGATGGAAAATTAATTGTGCTGAATACTACTAGAAATGCACACATTCCATGTCGCTTCCCTATTTGCTTTCTATCAATTATATTAATTATTAATTGTGTAAATGAAACAATTAAATGCTTCATAAGATGCTATGAAGTGAACAAACACTAGCTGCTACGTGGAAAGCAAGTTCCAACTGGCAATAACAAAGAAATAATATCTACTTACAACAGGTTTATGATCCCATGGCATATATCTTGCAAAATAGTTTGTAAAGATGAATAATTTCTGTGCTTGTCTAGTTATTAAAGGTAACAATTCAGTCAGTGTATTTGAATAATCTTCATCTTGGATTACAGCTGGAGTGCTAATGAGTATGTACAGCTGCTTTGGCTTTTCTGTTATGTGCATGTGGATACTCAAATTCGTACTGGTACATCATGCATGTGTATAACACTTTTTCCACCTTCTTTCTTCTCTTTTCCCTGCACTAGAAGAGCAGTCACTGATGGAAAATTTAAATGGAAATATCTAAGACTTAAGGGTCATACATACTGGTTTAAAAAGTGTTAATTAGTTACACTCGGTGCTTAAAAAGTAATTATGCAATTTGCGCAATATGAAAAGCTTTGGTGCGGTTATATGCTCCGGTAATGGCCCTGTTGTTAAGTACTTACACACCTGTTACATCTGATTTAGTGCCTCTGGTTGATATGTTGTGAAAATAAGTGTTTGTATTGGAATTGTGTGGTGGAGAAGAGATTTATAAGGAATTATATGATTTTTACCAAATCCCTCCCTGAGCAACAATAATGTTTATAGAGGAGAAGGTATTAAAGTGTGTGTATCCAATGGAACTGTTCACAAATACCTGTTTTTATGAACATCACTGTTCTGAAAATGTAGGAATGAAAGAAAAAAAAAACCAAAACCCACACACAATTTGCATGATCTATCCAGACTTCAGTTTTAGGTGGTAAACTGTCCAGTTTTTCAAGGCATTTTCTTTTGTGTTTGCTCACAAATCATTAAAAAACCCCCAACAAACCAATCTGCTTTGTAATCCGAAGAAAATGTAAGTCTTTATGTCAGTGTGCATCTGAAATATAAACTAATTTAACACTTCTTTTGTGCATTTCTGTTGGTTTATATTCCAATCTTTCTTGTCAAAAGCGGAGAGATACAGCTTATTGCTACCGAAGGAACTCTCCACCCACACTTGCATGAAGAAAATAAATCAGCTTTCAAGACTTTTAAAAACTTGCTGTTGATGTATTTTACATGCTCATTAACTATGACACTAAGATCAGTGGATTAAAGGAATTTTAAAGGAAATGGATACATCTAACTAGAAAAAGTTGGCAGACATAGCAGATAAATCCAGTATAAACACAGTAAATCTTCTGGGTTTTGTGCGTAGTTTGGGGTTTATTTGGTTTGTGTTAGGCCGTTGTTTGTGGGTTTTTTTTGTGTTTTTTTTTTTTTTTTTTTTTCTTTTTTTTTTTTTTTTCTTTTTTTCTGTTTTTACTCCATTTATGAGATTGAAAAAGTTGTGTCATTTAGAGCAGAGCATAGCAGGCAGCTTTCTGGATGATGCTGATTTCTGTTTGGTTCACTAGCAATGTCAGCGTGAGTCCTAAGATGTCGATCATCCTGATATTTTTGCCTCATTTTTAAAGGGGCAAAACCCAAGCAGTACAGAGAAGACTAAGATATTATGCTGCTCATGCTTGTGAGAGCTGACTACTTCTACTGAATACATGAATAAGCCAGGGAAATAGCAATAACTGGGAAGTAAGTACAGCAGCTGAGCATCCACCGGGAATTTAACAATTTTGAGCTTTGATGTCTCTTTGAATAGAGGGCTATCTAAAACCATCTGGAGTTATTCTCATCAAATCTCTGATTTGATAAAGTAACTCTTCATGATCAGTTTAATGAAATATTAAGAGGAATCTTTGTCCTGAGATCACAGAGCTGGGCTGGCTGTACCTTTTTGCTTTAATTAAGCAGAGTGACTTCCCTTTCTAGATACTTAGGAGGCCTATTTGCCTGATTATATGATTTTTTTTTTTTCCATTTGCAACATGCTTCCTATGTAGAAATCACTGTTTACAATACCAGTGGTGTATACAGAATGCATACTACCCTTCTTAAATATTACCATATTAAGATGGAATCAACAGCTCTTGCAAAGCGTGCAGCCTGTAAGTGATCTGGGACGTTATCTGCATGTAAAAACAACCTCAAATAGGTAATACGTGAAGATCTCTGTAACCTTATTTTAATGTAAAGTTAACTTTTATAATTATTTTAAACTTACAAATTTTTAGTAAGGTTCTGGTTTTGAAATAAGAAAAGCAAAGATTATGCAGACATAGGGTTAGATGAGTCAACATGTACTAGATGTTAGATTTGGCACTTCTTTCCATGTTGACCTGTGCAGATCTTGGAGATGACACTTCTTGGCCTCTTTGTCTATGCAACAGGGCTGCAAGTGGGGCTTTTCAATGCTGACCTAAACTATGCCATTCATCCTCTATTAATCTATTTCTTTGTCTTTGACGTTGGTACTTCTTGAAAAGAAGTCTCCTTCAGTGTTTTTTTTCTTTTTCTATTTTTTTAAAATATTATGCCTTCATTGTTGATTGTGCAGTTTCCTTGAAATTTGTCTCTTGACTTGAGACTCTCTCAACTACTGCTACTGCTCCTTCAGTGTATTGTTGGATTAATTTCTTTCCCAAGTGTTTTAGTCCACAATTCTTGCCATAGTTAGTGCTTTTGTGGCTTTTTGTTGTTTTTTCTTTGTATTATCATATACTCCTGAATGTTCAAGTAAAATTATTTCTGATTTCAACACTGATTTATTTTTCTTTCTCCAGTGAAGCATGTTGGACAGCTGAATCGTTGAAGTGTTTTAGAATGCTCCCATCAGTGCTGAGCACTTAAAGATTTTTCCAAAACTCTTAAGATAGGAATGTGGCAGACTTGGAATTCATGTATAACTTTTATTTTAAGTTCAATGTGTGGAAGAGGACTCTGTTCAACCTTACGAATAACATACATGGCTCTGCATTCTGGTCTTGTCCATCACCAGGAGCGGCTTAAAACTGTTGAAATCTTTATGCAGACATTTATGTAAGGTAGCCTATGACCTAACTAAATGTAGCCACCCTGTTTTCTGATGGAATAGCAGGTGGCTACTCAGAGCTTCCCTTTGACTTGTTCTTATGTCCCATTATTCACTTGTATCAATGTTTTAAATGAATTACTAAAGAGGGTTCTTTCCTATTTTGAAGCAGGCAGATGTTGCTGACCTCATTTGGGCTGTTACCTTATCTAGTATACACAGCAAATATATCAATATTTTTTTATGCAGACAAAGCTTCAGTGTGGTGCTGAGGAAATACAGACACAGAGTGCATACTCTGTATGTGTCACATTCTACTGTGACAGATTTTTGATCATTACCATATGATTGAAACAACAATACAGTATTTTGTATCTCCTTTGTAAGAACAGGTAACTCTTGAAGATTTATACCAAAGTAACTAAGACGAGGACTATGTCCGTTTTTAAGCTTAGTAAATTTTTCAGATCTCTAAGTCTTTAAGATAGTACAGAGTATGTAATGAAATTCAAGAAATATGCGTAAATACTTCCATAAAGCTCACTTACCAATTGAAAGCTTTTTAAAGAAGTCTTGTCAGTTTAAATTCCCTAGAAGTATCATATGTAAAATGATATACATGTGCTGTATAATCCTATCCTTAGTAAATGGATTTGCAGCCTAAGAACTTCTATGAATCAGAACACTTGGATCCTTGGGCTGATTCAAGAAAAAGCATTTTAAAATGTAAAGGAATTAAAAACTTGTATTCCCAGTGACTTTGTAAGCAAAGATTTAGCTTATTTTCTGACTAAATTCAAAAGCTGACATTAGGCTGGCAATTCCCAAAAATCCAGGCTGAAGAAGCCATCTCAACCTTGTATATACAGATAAATTTTAGACTTGGTGTTTAAAAGCTCTTTTACTAAGCTAGTTATTTGAGGGGGGCAAGAATGAGACAAAATCAAACAGAACTAGAGCATCTCCCTTGGTTGGGAGATGAACCTCGTCTGCTGTCACTCTGGACTTGACACCAGACTCCCCAAGATGGTCGAGTGCTACTCGGTGGTGGGGTGCAGCCTGTGCTAGCCGCTTGCAGCTGACCGGGTCAATGCGTTCACATCGCAGTTCGTGCCTGGCTTCCGTCCTGGCCGGAGAAATCATGGGAAAAGGGGCTCTGCTTGCCTTTTAGTTAGATGGAGCAAAATAACCTCTGTAGAAGATGGTGCCTTGTTCTGCCTCTGCTGGCTGGTGGTGTTTTATACAGCCTGGTCCATGTCTGGCACCTCTTGTTGGGGAACACACGTGTATTCCCTAAACATGTATACACGCATACAAATGCAGGTGTGGATTTTATAAACAGGGGACAGTAGTGAGGAAATTTGCAGATCAAAATAAAACACTTTCCACAAGTATATAATTTATTCACTCAACATACTTTATTGACATTAATTTATATAGTCACTGGAACTAAGCTACCATGTTTTGATGAACACTTTTTTTCCCCTTTCATTTCTTCCCCTAAATAAGTTGTTTTTCAAAATAGCTATATTTTTAAATCCCAAGTCTTAAACTTTTGTTTCTTAAAGCAATGAATGAAATATCAGCTTCCTAACTGTGTATTTTGAGATGCTGTAAAGCATGTCTAATCTTGGAGTAATTTTCCTCTCTTTGGAATTTTCTGTGACTATTTTTTTCGTTTTGATAAAGAGTATGCATCCATAGAAGTGTGGGTTTTATTTTTTTGTAGTTTTGAATAAAAGTTTATTTTGGGGATGACTCAGCAAGCCCTCTGGCTCTTTTTAGGCTGATGATAACTCTTCAGCTTCCTTACTGAAAAACAAGCCATGCTAGAATTACTTTGAGTTTTGCTCAAACTGTAATATGTTCCAGTTTAATGACCTACTAACAGTGCTGTGTATAATGCTGTCCTCGAGAGTTGAGGTCAGGAGTGGCTGAAGCTCAGATTAATGATTTAAGAAAACCTTCTGGTGACTAATAAAAGGCCCCAAAAGTGCTTGACTATGAGGTGCATGTTTAGAATGTATCCAGAAGTATATGCTGAAAATGGATTTGATATATTTTGTACAGGAGAATATACTAGGATATAGTTTCCTTTATAGCCTTTCTCCTCTAGAAACTCTTTCCTCCCTTTACATCCCAGCTCTTAATCTCTTCTGGTTTCTGTAAGCGTTGCTGAACAGATGCTTATGCTAAATGAGATCTAACAAAAGAGTAGCAATAAGCAGAAACTGTCAGAAACTGAGGTTCAGCTGTGGTCTGAGGTAATGTGCCTTTTTTCCTGAAACAGCATTGAATGTTCTTTTGCTCGTAACTCCACTTGCACCTGTCTTGAGTTGTAACACTGGTTCTGGCAAGACCTTGGTTTGGAAACAGTCCCATGTTGAAAGAAGACTATGTTATGTTATATATTGCAGAAGTATTGAGAAGGTTTAAGGTCAACTGAAAATTTAGGGAAACTTAAGTTTCCTTTCCCGTGACTTTCCTGTTGCCATTGTTAAGCTATTAAGCTTGCATGAATTCATCCTTGGAATTATTTTCTTTACAAGAGAAATTATTTTTGTATTGATAAACATTGAATCAGTTTTGCATCAATGATGGCTGATCAATAGCAACTTCAGAGTCTTCACTTAGTTGAGATACTAGCACAAATGCCAAATTCTAGTCCATACACTGAGGTGAATAAAAGCTGTGCCTTAAGAAGTGCTTTTGGTGTGAGAGGTTTCTTTTCATCTGAATTCTAAATCAGTTTTGAAATTCTGGATGAATACTGCTTTCAGACCATGATGGTAACACGGAATCTTTCAAGAAATATTTGAGTTTCTTTTGTCGAGTAAAGATTAGGAACACTTATAGCCGTTTGTGTGGTTTTCTGGGATTTAGAAGGAGAATTGGTTTTGCTAGTTTGTCAGATCTGCTAATTTGTTTTTATCTGTAGCTAAATGTTCTGAAAGGCAAATCCAAGCATCCAAAATATTTAAAAATAAATGATCTTTACTCTCTTCTAATTAAAAACAAACCAACCTGTTTATTATAATCCAATTATTCATGATATAGAAGGTTGTGTTTATGTCAGTGCATGCCTGTTTGGAATACTGGACTGGAAAGGCACTCAAGAAAAACCATTCAGTAGAGCAGGTAAGGTTATGTAAGAAAGGAAAGCTGATTTTATTTAAACAAGATTTGTTTCAGTTGTCATCCTTCCTGCACTAATAATCTTCCCTTAGCTAAATATTTTCCTTTCTCTTCTTTATGCAAACCAGTGCACTTCTTGCCGAATTTGCTACGTATTGCAGTTTTGTTTAAGCCCATCAAGCAAAGCAATAGCTTTTTTTTTTTTTTTTTTTTTTTTGGTGCAACTTTCAAAGGCCTTTTTGTAGAAATTCCATCAATACCAGCAAACTTGCTCTGCTCTTTGCTGTTAGATGACACGGTGAGTTAGATGACCAGGGCAATTTAGATTTCTGTTTTGATATATTGCAAGTAACAACTAAATGACAATTGAAAGTAGTAAATGCTGACAGGTATGCTTGGTTGCATGCTTGTAAGTGAGTATATTAAATAACAGAAGTATCCCCTTTGACTGATTCTGTTCCAGTCTACTGTTGCTGAGGTTTGGGGAAGCTTCTCCCGCAGCATGACCCACAGAGGCTGTGCTGCTGGTACTTCTCCGTTGGCACATGGCTCATGAAATCGGAGAAGGGGCAGTGTCAACCCATCCTTCTCATTCTCCCTAACCACTCAGCTCCATTGAAGCAATTCTTTGCTCTAGTGCATTTTGCTACCTGAATCATCTTCTCTACGTCTTAGGGTCACTGCTTTTTTTCTGACCCTATTTCAGAATGATTACTTGCCTTCTCGTTTCTTTTCCTCTACTTGTTTCCAGCAGCCTAATTTACTGGCTTTAGACTTCCCAGCACTGCACTGTGCAGCAGAAACTCCTCTCTGTGGACAGGTATAGATTCTGTTTATACTGTCCTGATAAAGAGTGCATCCTTGTTTCTAATCTATTCTGCTTTACATGTGAACTGAGTGAGAAAAGACCAGCAGCAGCTCGGAGAGCTTTTCATAGCAGAAGCTAGATCGTCAGTCTCCGAGAAGGGAGCGGGTGCAGCCTGTTATCCTAGGAGCAATCTGAAGAGTTTCTGCTCATGAAAGATGGTCCTACTCTGTCTATATTCTCTCACTGCTAAGCCAGGCTGGCTGCATGTCCCACGTGCTGTGCTATATCGTTGTACAGATAGCATGAGTAGGCTCATAAGAATACTGTCCCTGTAGGCCTGTATCTTGCTGTTGTACTCTGTTAAGGGAAAGTGGGGCA
This sequence comes from Podiceps cristatus, assembly GCA_000699545.1. Lineage (NCBI taxonomy): Eukaryota > Metazoa > Chordata > Aves > Podicipediformes > Podicipedidae > Podiceps > Podiceps cristatus. The sequence continues at coordinate 31,014 of KL283070.1, read as the reverse complement.
TTCCAAGCAATGTTCCCCTGACCTGTAGTCTCCTTTCAGGGGGGACTGGGGGCAACAGCCCCTGTGGCAAATTCCCTTATGTTTTCTTTCACCTTTCCTGACTCTGGCTATGACTTTTGAGCAGCTGGCTGATACTGATCAGTGCCTTGGCAAGCTAGGGCAGAAGGGTTTTGGAAAGCTCAGAAGAAACTTTTGTGTTTGTTTTGAAACTTCTATGTAGGTTTTGCATTTGAATAGAGAATAAATCACAGGCTAAAATTATTTTCCACCCCAAGAAACTCCAAACCCAAAAAACCTCACCCAAACAAACCGAAACCCCCCAAACTCCTCTGTCACTGTGTAAAACATCTGATTCTATGAAAGTGGCAGCTGGAATAGTTAGGACTGAAAATACGGTAGTCTTCTGTTTCTGATACCTCTTCATCCATTTCCAGAGGGTAGTATTGGAAGTTACTAATGACTTACCCATGCATTAAAAAGTCAAGGAGAAAATGTGAGTGAAATGACAACTGCCACAAATGATGTGTTCTGGAATGATACATCCTTTTTTGGTGCTAGTAAGAATCTTTCATATCCCCAAATAGGAATACCTGGTCTTACCCTGAGACATGAATGCTGTTATTGCAGTTTTTTACAGCAAAAAGAGGGATGTGCTTTTTATGTAAGGGAAATGTGTAATGGCCTAATAATCGCTATAGCCATCAGAAGTCAGAAAGTATGTGATTATCTATATAATTATCTAAAAGACCGTATTGGAAACCTAGTCAGCAAGCAGCTCTTTGAATTTATTAATCAATTAGGTTTTTAAAAGAGCTGTTATCTCTTATCTCAACATTTGTACTGTCTGAGGTTGTGTTCAGGGACTGGGAACCTCTTGTGAAGAAATGTGTGCTGATGGGAGGTGGAAGCAAGGAAGAAGTGGTTGCTGTTTGTTATGTGTGTGTGTATATATATATAAATAAAGTATGGAAAACCAAACAAATCATAAATAATCTAAAATGAAGCAAACTTCTGTTAGTGTAGTCTTAGGGTTGCTATGAGATACTTGATGCCTCCTTTCTTGTAGAAAGTGTTGTGTGGGGTTTTTGTGGTTGTGTATTTTTTTTTTAATTTTTAAAATTTTATTTGTTTGTGTGGTTTCTGGTGGTGGTGTTGCTTCTTTCTCCCC
>KL283070.1:3586-23576 GCA_000699545.1 Podiceps cristatus | reverse complement strand
CTTTCCCTGCTGTAAAGGCTAGGCATAAGATCTCAAGCTAGAAAGATTGCCTCCACTTGTATTTATGAAGTATTTGATCTTATAACTTTGAAGTACAGTTATTGATTTTTATTTTTTTACCAAAACAATTTTTCATAGAAGATGAAAAGGAGATGGAGCAAAACTTTGCTACAGTGGAGAGAATAGTCCTTGACTGACACACAAATACTGATATTGAGATGGATCCATATAGCAAAATATACTGTCTTTCATGCAGATATATCTGAAGTAGGAATTGCAAAGTAATCCAGATTTTCATAAAATTCTGAATAGAAATATGATGCTAAGTAGTAGAGAGATAAATGAACCACTCCATAACCCCTTCTTTTATTTACCAGTGAATATTTGTAATATGCTTTATGAATGTGCCTTATGCTTTTTCTCCTAATGTTACCTGTATTACAAATTGGACCTCTGTCCATCTCGCAGCAGTTCTGTGGATCTTCATGTTCCACTGGTGACAGAAAATACCCAATGACTTCTATGGTTTAAATTAGTGCCCCTTCTTGAATGATTTGATGATACTATTCTTTTACAAGAAGATACAGGAGGTGACATGACCGCATTTTTCAGAGATCTATAAATATCACAGCCAGGAGGGGCCATTTTAATAACCTACCCTGATCTCTTATATATTGCAAGCCATAGATTTCATCTGAGTGCTCCTTCATTTTAGACCAATAATTTCTGGGTGAACTAGAACATACTTTCTTCTTTTCTTGAAATACATCAGTCTTGATTTAAAGTCATTGCAGTGATAAATATAAATGTTACCAGCGTAAATTCTAACTCAATTATATTTGCCGTTATTTTATAATGGTGGTAATACCCAGGGGAATATAAATATCCCTTTGTTTCACATTTTGGTTGCCCTGCATTGACTTCAGCATTTAGCTCTTGCATTTCTGGTATAGGTCTGTCTGCTAGATGGAACAACCTATAGTGCCACATATCTTTCATGTGCTCTTACTGACTGATAAGCTTGGCGAGTAACTAATCTCTCACTGATGCTTCTGAATGTCTCTAACTCTGCTGTGTAGCATCCTGATTCCTTTCTATAATTTGGTAAATCTGTTTTACAGTATACAGAGAAGGGAATGTTCTCTTGCCATGTGTCTCTGATTCTTTATAGGTTTTGATTATAATGCTGCCAACTAAAAAAATACTGTATTTATAAAAGCTGGCATGCAATTTGAAAGAGCAATATACGACATCAGCTGCTCCCCTGTTTAGAAAGCTGGAGTCTAGGTGTGATAAACCTGTGGTGCTTAAGCAGGCCGCACAAATTGTTCTGCTTGTCCCCTCAGCCCTGAAGCTTTCTCAGCGGCGAGTAGGGAGGGGGGTGCGACATGTGGGCACTGCTCTGTCTGTTTCACTTCTGTGACTCAAGAGTGTGTATTCATGTTGGCTCATCTGGATTTTGGTTATTTGACAGGATCACTCTTAGTCCCAGAGGAAAACTATGCCCATGAATACCTGGCTTTATATGATAGAGAATATTGCCCTTGATTTGGTAAGAGATTACGTGAAAGTAGTACTGTTTTACCTATGTGTTATTTATGGGATTTGGGATTTGATAATGTTTGGAAAGAAAAATGATACAGAAAAGTTCTTGATATGACTCAAGTAACTTAAAGTAATACCTCTCTGTCTTGCTATGTATTTATTTTAAATAGAACAGCCTCTTTATCTTACCTTTTCCCACAACCATTAGTACAAAACAATGTCACGCTCTTATTTATTCTTTACTTTTTTTCAGCAAAGTGCAATAGCTGCTTCAAAGGCTATCTACTCTTCTGAAAGAAACTATTTATCAAGAAATTATCAGCCTATGTGACAAGGCAAATTGTTTGCACTTTACTAGTGCCAAAGGGCTGATCTAATAAAAACAACTCTTCTAAGTCACCTCCATTGCATTATACAGCTACTAAGAAGGCAATGGTCATGACTGCAAATGAATACTTGGGATATTTCACACTTCTTGCAGCAACATAAATGTTCTGTGACTTGCTATGTAAGACTTTACATCTGTATATAAACCATGTGACAGCACTAAAATTATTTTGATTGGAATTTTATGCTTCACTGCCTTTTATTAAAGAAAAAAATTGACTTCAGTCTAGCACACACTCAAATGTAGGGTCCGCTCCTGTTATCAGCTTTACTAGGAGCCAAGCTTCAATATTGACTCTATTTCAAAATTAGTGATGTGCAACTTAGACCACTAAGTTATAGGTTGCTATTATGTTCAGCATTGTCCAAACAATGCAATTAATATGTAAGGAAATAACACTGAAAAAATCTATTTCTCATGTATATAAACATGAAAATATACCTTTAGGTAAAGTTGGTATTTCTCAACAAAAAGAAATATTGTAAACTTAACCTGCGTGTGTCTTTTGCTTTCTTCAAGCAAAAGTATTCTGCGGCCAGACACTGATTCATGCAAGAGCACCTGGCAGGAGCATGGTTAGCCCTTCCCTGTCACCGTCGCTTCTCCAGTGTGCAGTAAGAGGGGTGGGAGTTACCAGCCGTGCTTGTTCATCCATTGCCTTACTTATGAGCGGGAGTGGTGTACTGCAGCATCCAGACCAGCTCAATGTATTGGGTTTTATTAGGGAAATATTCTGTCAGCTGACTGAAGCATATGGGGGTGCTGTTCATCTGCTTTTCTTTTTATTTAGAAACATAAAATACCTTTTTGATACCATTTTTATGCCTTGAAAGTGTTTTGAAGTACAGTTGCTTGGACAGCTCCCCATATTGGAGAGCTTTTTCCCATTTCATCAGAAGGGAAGTAGGGGAAAAGATCTTAATTCAAATCACCAGCAATCTGGAGTGGCTTACAGTGTGTCTAATAAACTGGAGGTGGTTCTTTCAGGATAGATGAAGGAACTTCTTTGGAAACTGAAGAGTTTGCACATACCTCGTGTCACAAATTCTTGCTCTCTTTTTTTTTTAATTTCTTTTCCATGTGTTTATGTTTGGAATTACAGACCTCTAAGTATGCAACTAGTGTTTGTTATGAGTTAAGATGTAAATAATTTGCAGTAGATGTGGTAATGAGTAAAAAAAATTTAAATTTTAAATTTGGTGTATACAGCTTCAAAGATAGTAGGGTAGCAGATACTGAATTCCTGTTCAGCTGGACTCCTGGTGAGAAAACTTAGCTGTGACTTGTTGAGCTTGTTCAGCATTGCCTCTGGACTTAAATCTAGTCTATTGATTTATTTTTTTTTTTTAAAAAAAAAAAAAAAAAGAAAAGAAACAAAACAGAAAAAAACAACTGCTGCTTTTTTCTTATTTGGTGATACTTATTCTTAATGATCATCTTTCCACACTACAGTGAAAGAAATGAGCATTTCTGAGTATGTATTTATATTCTTTGTCATTGTAACATTTTTAAGAGTAGAATAGTCAGTTTTCCCAGTGGAGTAAGGCTACTAGAGATGTGTGTTAAGGTCTGAATTATAGAACACAATCATAGAGGATGTAGAAAATGAGGCAAATAGTGAAGTTGCAGTGTGCTGAAGATACTGAGCTCTTTCAGAAAGCTTTTATAGTAATAGATTATTGAATTTCATCTACTGTTTTATCACTCTGTATAGATTAATGTGAAGTAATATATATGAACGGAGGAAAAAGGTTGTATTTCTACATTACATGAATTTCTTTATGTAATGACTGTTGAACTATATCATCACTCAGAAAAAAGTTGTAGCAGCTAGTTGTGTTGAAAATGTCAGCATAGTAGTTGAAAGAGCAAATAAAATGTGAGGGTGGGAATAGAGAACAAAGTGGAAATCATTATTATGCTACTGTACAGATTCATGGTTCACTTGCATCTTGCATATGATATGCTGATTACATGTTGAGTGGGAAAAGCATGTGGACAGAGAACTGCTGTTCATCATCATGTCCAATACCAGACTTGAGATGTCAGATGAAATTGCCAAGAGGTAGGCTCAGGGCAAAAACAGTTGAGATGTCTCTTCATATATGTGTGGCAATTATTCCTGCAGCATGTTCTAGATGGTGCAAGTTTACGTGACTCTCTGTCGGCAAACTCCTAGTAGAAACATGGACCCAAGCCCAATAAAAAGGCAAAGCCTCTCGCTGAATGTGTCCTGGAGCTGCAAATCGCTGAAGGTGGTGTAATGCTGTGGGGAGTACCTGTAGGGATTTAAATTCTTTCCTGGGCGTCCCCCATAGGCCACTGTCAGAGGCAGGGTACTGGGCTACATCAGCACGTTGGTCTGACCTTTTATAGCTGCTCCCTATGCATTTGATTTAGTGTCTTTTCAGTCCAGTGTTGTTCTACTTTCCAATGTCTCATCACTGACCAGGAATGAGAGAGGGACAGGCTGGCAGATATGCTTAGTTGAATGTATAATTTATGCCTTAATTTCTCTTGATCTAGAACGCTTCTCTCATTGCTGCTACAGTCTTAATTTCAGAAGTAAGGTGTAAGGCAATGGCAAAAGAAACAAGCAAACTAAACCAAAACACTCTTAAACAAAACCCCCTTTACATTGTCTTGGATCCATTTCATGTGAAGGATAATTTAAATTATATGTAGTATTTGCTTTCTACTGAACTAGAAAAATTAGAAGTCTTGTGATTGCTTAGGGGAAGAAAGCAAATCAATGATATAGCATAATCAGAATTGTAGTTTTTTGAGCAAAAATAACGTGACAAGAAATATGAAGGGAGGCTTAACGCTTTCCCCCCACCCTCAATTTTCTTTTCATCCAGAAAGGATCTTCTGGCGTGTTGATGATGTGTGTTCTGTTATGTTGCCTCTGGTTTATTACAGCACTGTTTTTTTTCTCTTGTAGGTTAACAGAACCTTCTGGATATTTAACAGATGGACCAATAAATTATAAATATAAAACTAAATGTACATGGTTAATTGAAGGATAGTAAGTATTTATTTTCATAGCTTAAATTTTCTGGCAGGTTGGTACTATGTATTCTAGAGGTCTAAAGAACTCAAGTAGAAACTGCATCTGGATGCAATATAAACAGTTTTGTGGTGTTTGTTTGTTTTTGTTTAAATGTTATAAGGATTAAAAAAAAAAAAAAGTTGAAGTAGGATTTTCAGGATTGCTTAGAGTTGGCCAAATTCCATTCCCATTCAAATTTCTGGCAAAAGTTAGGCTGACATTGGAATTAGGCCAGTGCTGCAAGCTCTCAAAACCCTATGATAAATTTGTTGCCTGTTTGAGTACCTTTACATAAGTTCCAAATATGGTTACAGAAGCCCATTATTTAACCCATTATTGTACTCTGCAGTGATAAATCAGGAATGTCTTCAACTACAGAATACTTCCTGTCTAATGATGATTATTCAGTTACATGTTGCTCAAAACTTAGTGCTTCTATAAAGTATTTTCTTTGCATTCTAGTTTTCCTCTTGTACTTAGTTTTAAAATCATATTGTGCCCACAGTTTATGCAGTTTAGATATCTCATGTCTGTTGCTAATTTTTCAGTTTATACAGCACAGAAATACACAGGCATGAGCAAAGAAATAATGAGACAAATGCACTAGTATGGTTAACTGTTAAAGGCACAAATCCGTTCAATTGCAGTGAGACTCATTTCCCCCCAGATGATGAGTCAGGATTTTGCTGAAGAATTTTTCTAGGTCCGAGTTCTACAAACATTCTAGAAGAAAATTACCCGCTTCTGTATTTCCAAATTGTTATAATCTCAATTACCTTAGATGTCTGCTCTGTTGCTGCAGTTCAGTAATGATCTATCTGATCTAAATTTGGTCTGCTTATATGCAAATAGTAATTTAAACACAACAGCAATGAAGTTACGGGTAGTTTGCAAAATCTTATAAGTAGAAGCTTCGATATTTTGGTGACTAGGCTATAGCTGAATATCTTTCTGGCATAGCTAGACTTTTTTTTTTTTTTTTTTACCCAAACTAGCTCAGGAATATTTGCACTGCACTACACTATGCTAAAGTGGAAACATGCCTCAGGACTGTATACAAACTCTGCTTTGAAGTTGGTCTTCGCTTTGTTCCTCCTCTTTGCAAGAGATGGTAAAGTGAGGAGCTGGAGGAAACAATATGCTGCACAGTACGTGGAAGATACAGTAATATAATGCAAAATGTCAACACGCAAGGAAGTCACATATGTATAAAATACTCTCTCTTAAAAAATGAACAGAGCTCTCTCTCCAAATGATTTCTCAGAAGAAAAAACCCATATGTTTTCTGAACTGACAAACTGCACTCGAGCCTGTCAGTAGGAGGAAAACTGAAAATGAAATAAAAGAAAATCATCAGTATGTTGCATGGAATATATTTAGGACTCTACTAATTTTGTCAAATGAGAAGATTCTCCTTTCAGAAATCTTACAGTCCCTGTCTGGATCTCTACCAAAAACTGGTGAAATCTGACTCTAGGTGTCAGATGCAGGGTGGGAAATATCTTGCACTAATATTGCTTGCCATTTTAAATTTATGTTTTAAGACTTTTTTTTTTTTTTATTTTCAATAACTAGTATAATACTGGAATAAAGATGTGCAGGTGATTTTTGTCTTGAAATACTCTTTAAACCTCATAGTCCTGACACTGTAAAGTAAAGGTAGTATATTAAAATGACATATTTTCATTACTCTAGATTCGTGGTTCTGAATACTGATAAAGCCTGGTAAATTTAAGTCTTTTATTAACTTTAGGCTTTATTAGACTTGGACTGAAGATGATATTTTTAAAGTTTTCTAAGTTAAGGTGAAATATTTACTTGCCCTGAATTTTGTTATTTGAATCTCTGAAATGTTTAGTTAGTACTCAAAATGTTTTAATAGAGTTACACTGGCATGATCAATTTTGTTGTAAGCTCTTTATCTTGTGATGTGAATAATATTTTACATCTTTTTTTTTTTTTTTTTTCTTTAGCCCAAATGCAATACTAAGATTAAGATTTAATCACTTTGCCACAGAATGTAGTTGGGACCATATGTATGTATATGATGGAGATTCAATATATGCACCTTTAATAGCTGTATTTAGGTGAGTGTATTTATTAGCATTTTAGTAGTCATGTATGGACTTTTTTAGTTTGTGGGGAAAAAATAACATTAGAGGCTTTAATTTATTAAATATCTTTCTTTGTTGGTATCGTGGGTGCATGTATGTAAATTTATATTAGAATAAATTGCAAAACGCTACTTTTTTGGTTAAGTGATCGTAGCGTGAATCCATTATGTGGCTTGTCCTCAACACTGACATTGCACAGTGTTAATGCTCATAGACAGGCAATCAGAAATGTATTTTCCAGTAGGCTTCCAACAGTGACCCCTGAGTTTTAACATGTGTTATAGGTGGCACTGGCCAGTAGTGCCAGTAGCTGATCCTACTTGAGGGAGAGTTTCAATCCGTGACTTGGGCAATGTTGCACTATGTGCAAGTCACAAAGAGTGGCAACAGAATGCCTTCTGCGTTTCTGTATGAAGAATGAAGAGACTTGTTCAGGGAATTTGATACAGCGGTGATCTTAAGCACTAATTGTGTAACATCTTTCCATAGATCGTTGAATTGGGCATCATTGTGACTAAGTCATAGTGGGTAAAATTACCAAATTCTTCAAAGCTATCAACTGAAATGATGGAATTTCTTTCCTTTTTGTTATGTTATCATTAGCTTATGAAAATTGCTACACAACTAAATTTTTTTTTAGATAAAATCTAGGGTTAATATTTGTTGTCTAGAATCATAGTATTACTTTGTAGCAAGAGTTAGAAATAAACATAAACCACAACAGCAATAAAGAATGAGCATAACCACTAATACTGAATAAGGACTAATTATTTGCCTTTCAAATGACAATACATTGTTGAGGCAAAGAATTAGGTCCATGCACTGCATTTTCCATGTGTCCAAGAGAGAAAAAGCAGGGCATGTGAATTTTAATACTTGTTTTCTCCATTCCTGGACTTTACTGAAGTGTTTCAGTTGGCTTATTCCTACTCTTCCACTAAAATTTTGGGAAACGTTCCAGAAAGCAAACTCGCATAGAATATTCTATAGTTTATTAGAGAGAAGGTGCAGAATCCTAATCCTTTAAGTCAGTAAAAGCTGTATCTTGGGATATCCATTGAGTGCAAAGCTATATTAAAAAACCAAAAAAACCCCCCAAAAAACCCCAAAACCCAAAAAACGAAACAACCCAACCCCAAAACCCAACAACAAACCAGAAACTGTGCATATATACGCATGTGCTCTGTGGGGAAGAAATTGTACTTCATTTTCTGTTATGAAATACTGATTATTCTGCTGAAGTCCAAGAAATACTAATTGCCTAAATGACAGTGCTTTCTCCTAAGGGAACAAAGCTTGGGTCATCCCTCTTTCCTGCCTGAGTATAGCAATCCCACCACCTTCTCTCCAAAATCTTCTCAAATGTTTCATAATTGCTTGTGTTTTTTAATTTCCTCCCCAAAGCTGTATTTGTTAAATGGGACCAGCAATAATTCAGGAGCTGCCTTGTAGCATGAATGGAAGGCAACAGGAGGTTCCTCGTCTTATGTTCGTTACTTAACTGTCTTTCAGCCTATTGATTGTTAGTGTTTTTCCTTAGGATTTCTATAACTTTTAATTTATGTTTGTAATGTGGCACTGTTTTATGCAGGTGATCCTTTTTCTCAGTACTTGAATATATTGCTTGTTTTTCATACTTTAGTCTTTATCTAAGACTGACATCTTAACATCTTTCTGAAGTTTTAAAAAGTATTTAATTTTCCATTGAAAATCGCCTTTTCCTGGAAATTACTTATACTTTTCAGGTTTGAAATTCTTTAATAAGATAAACCTCTAAAGGTGCAAATATGTGGAAATAGAATTCATGCTGAAAGGCAGTGAGTGTTAAGCACACATTTGAAGGAGATGTATATATATATAAAGTTAAAATAAGTTTTAAAAATTATACTGACAGTGCATGCACCCTCAAATAATCTGATGTGAAATTTTGCATTACTGTGTGAGGGAGGAGGTATTTTTGTTTTGTTTTTGCTGGAAATCCCTCACTTATCTTGCAGATATATGGACAAGTTTTATATGTATTTTATTATTTGTTTGTTAAAAAATATTTAAAAATTAGATTTATGAGTTATCTTTTCTATATAATTAACAGCCAGAATGGCTAACTCTTTCTTTTCCTCCCCCCAACCCCAAGACTAAATACAAACGTTCTCATTTTCTTTTCCAGTGGTCTAATAGTCCCTGAAGTGCGTGGAAATGAAACTGTTCCTGAAGTAGTTACTACATCTGGCTATGCATTACTGCACTTTTTTAGTGATGCTGCTTATAACCTAACTGGATTTAACATTTTTTACTCGTAAGTATTTTTTAATAAGTGATTAATTTGTTAATTAGGCCATCATTTCTTTCAGGAGAATGACGAACCCAGGGAAAGTGTTTATCTGTTGATTTTATTAATAGCATAAGAATTATGATTTGTGGTATGTTTCTAAAACCAAGGAGCTGGAGTTATAACGAATTGTTGTTAAGTTACTAGTTAAAAAAAAAAGAGAGAGAAAGAAAACGAGATAAAGTATATTGTTTTGAGTGAAGCCACATGGCCATTCCAAGAGTATGTTTTTCCTATGCCATATGGAACGAGAATGTATCCCTTCCAGTATTTATCCAACACATGTAGTTGTCATATGGAATAGAAGGGAGATTATATCTGCTGTCATGTCAATTCCTTTCTCTTGAACTAGGATCATCTGTTGCTTGATTTTTCTTGCTGAATTGCACTTTTATGGCTTTTGACACCTTCACCAAAGTTCTACTTTTATTTTTGTGCCGGCCACAAGGGTTTTATTCCATTTCTTCTCTATTTTCAGGTACTTTTTCCTCCTATTGTCCATCTCAGTCTGCATTCTTCCTTCATAGTTCTTACCTGGGCTGTTCATCTTTTAGTTTCTCTGATGGCAAAGTCTAATCCGGTATAACTATGTTTGCTTTCCTCCAGTCTGCTTTTCTGTGTCAGCAGCTTTAAAGATACTGTCTTTTCCTTCTCGCATGCATCAGCTGTTGATCATAGAATCATTAAAGTTGGAAAGGACCTTTAAGATCATCAAGTCCAACTGCCAACCCAACCCCACCACCCCACCTACTATGCCATGTCCTGAATGATTGCAACTTCTGCCTTATTTAGCGTGTGTCTCTTTATACTGCAATGTCTCTTTATACTGGATGATTTAATTCAAGAGAAGATTGCTTGGTTCTGTTGGACCTGTTTCTTCATGTGAAGAAGTTTTCTCATGATTGAAGATATTCCTTTCTTTCAATTCCTTCAGATTCTGAAATGTCCATTTTTGGCTTGTGGTGGCCAGCACTGTACTTCAAATGTGGAAGTACATGTAATATTTTTGTCATACTCTTTATTAATTTGAAATGCCTATTTGTGCTTCTGATGGTAGGTTTATTCTTGGCAGAGGTCTTTGTTAAAGTGTGTATGGAAGGATTGCTTCTGTAATTTGCAGCAGTTTACCTACCTTCTACCAGATAATAAATAGCTATTCAGAGTTTGGGAAACCTCACTAAATATGTTGTATTGGAAATGGCAGTCTAGAAGACTGGGTATTTTTGATTTTTGACAGTTGACATCAGTAAAATGTAATCACCTGGCAGACCTCTCTACTGTAACTAGATACATTTTTCAGTTATCTCTGAAGCTTTTATTGTACTTTTTTGTTTGTCTTGGGAGCAAATCGCAATATGACATGGCATTCTTAAGAAATGAGTGTATGTGCATTCTTTTATGACTTGGTAATTTGGTGTTTGCCACTTATTATATTACCTGTTCCCCACAGCTGTGGTATACAGCGGTTAATGTGATCGATGGTTTTAATGCCATGTGTGTTGCTAGGCAAAACTTGCAGGACCCTTGCAGTTCAGACATGGAATTTTCTTTTACGGTAGTGTAAAAGAATCAGCCCTCTGAGATGCAAGTCTTAAGAAAAGGAAAATGCATCTTCTGACGGTCCTGCCACAGCTACAGTTGGCCAAAGGCCAGCCTTGAGCCATTCCGCACTAACTTTTTCAGTTCGTTCTTTGGTAAGAGCAAGGAAGGCTGTGAATGGTATCCAGCTCTCTCATCTCCAGGGAACAGTCTGCATTATCGTCAGTGGTTTGTAATAACAGTTTATTCTGAGTTTCAACCCAACCCTTTGCTGTGAGTCATCAAAACAGGTTTCAAAAGCTTTTTGGATTTCATCAGGCACATGCTGCCTGAGATCCATGTTCTGTTTGTGGAAACTCTTAGATCCGCATACTTTAATGTCCTCCATCCCTCCTCATCTCCAGGGAATCACCTGCACTTCTAGAACTAGCTTGCATACCTTTGCAGAGTCCAGTTGCCTGTGATCTCAGTGTTTCGCAGGGTGTATCACAGAAATGCTAAATCCCGTAGCAATCACAGACTTTTTCCAGGCTAATCTTTCCTCTGTTTGCGTCTCTGACTGCAGAGTTAAGGAGACAAGGTTAAGGTGGCTCTATTAGTAAGGATTCAAAGCATGAAGTGCTGCTTTCTGGTAGTTCCAGGGTATTAGCCTCCTTGTATTATTCCTCACTCAGTTTTACCGATTTTACTCTCCTTCGCTGTTAGACATTGTTCTAGATGTCATTATTGCCATTGTTTATGGACCAAAGCCACTTGGCAAACCCCTTTAACTGTATGCCTGTGGTGGAGAGTTTAAGGGTTATTGCTCACAGTCACTTCCAGTGGGGGTGTTCCTAGGGCAAGCTTTGAAGGGACTGACGAAAGAGTGCTTTTACTGGAACACAGAGAAAACTAGATGGCAGGGCCTGTCCTTCTGCTTAATGTCAATACTGTGAGTGTGACTTCTTAAAGTACGAGATGTTTGTGATCCTGACTGCATCACAGACTTTGTATGTAAGCCGGGATGAACACCTTTTCAGCTCGCTTGCCTGTGAAATTGTAATTAAACTTGTGTTTTATCAGTACATAGAAATTTTTCAGGGGAAAAAAAAAAAAAGTACTTTAACAAATAGTGTTGTGCTATTAGTACTTTCTAACAAATAGTGTTGAATTACTGTCAGATAAAACAACTGTCATCAACTCTTGGCTTGTCACTTCCCTTACTTTACTTTTTTTTTTTTTTTAGAATTAATTCTTGTCCTAATAACTGCTCAGAACATGGAAAGTGTACAACCAGTGTGTCCATACCAAGCCGTGTATACTGTGAGTGTGACAAGTATTGGAAAGGAGAAGCCTGCGATATTCCATATTGTAAAGCCAACTGTGGCAGTCCAGATCATGGATACTGTGATTTGACAGGCGAGAAGCTGTGTGTTTGCAATGACAGCTGGCAAGGTAAGGTTTTGTTATTTGGAATCATGTTAATCTTTAAAGAACTGCTTTTAATGCATCCTATCTAGTATGCATATTAGCATCTTTAAAGAATAAACATAAATGAAAATATAATTTCTGGAGTAAATTTTCATGTGGACCTAGATATGTGTGCTTTAATACCATAAAAGGCTCACAGCTTTGATTATTTTCTGTCTGAAGATACTGTGGAAATACCTGACCTAAACTTTCTTGTGGTGGGCATTCTTCTTTTTGGATCATTAATTTGAAAAAATACTAGCAGTAATTACTCAAGAGTTATGAGCACTTCTGAAGACCAAGTTCCTCCATAGCCCAATTTCCTATTCTACTAACTACTTTAATGTCTGGATAGAGTTGCTTTTCTTCCCCACTTTCTTAATGTCACAGCATCACATCATATTTTTAGTGCTTCCTGAAGTGAGTATTCACTGTCTGGTGTTCTGTTGTGTATTATTTGTATAGCCTTGCAATGAAAAAGGAAGGTAAGCTCTTTTGTTATGATGGTACCAGACTGTCTATGTGGACACGTACTGTGGAGTAATGGATGTACTGTAAGCATATGTTTTACTCCCAGTACCATAAATAATTGTTTCATATTAAAGACCAATTCTTTAAGATCCTAAATGTTTAACTCACTATAATTATGCTAGATATTCGTGATTTTTTTTTTCTTTTTATCCTTTACCACTCCTATTAGAAGTCTCTATTGGATTAGCTTGCTCTGCATTAAAATTGTCATTCTTCTCTTAAAAGAAATATTAAAATACCTCCAGATTACTTAGCTGATATGCCCTCTTCCCATTACTTCCTGCCTCTACTTTAGTTTTATTGCTGTTTCTTTTTGCGTGTCAAAGGAAATGACTTTTTTACTCCTATTAGCTGTCACACCTATTAGACCAAAGATGCCATGAGATTTAATACATTTATCATCTTAATAATTAATAAAGCTGTTCATTAAAAGGCAGTCAGAGCACCCCCAGAAAGGAAGTGGGTTAGCATTATGGTCATTGAATGGAAACAGTGCCGACTTGTTACTGAGTCCTTCCGGACCTTTCGTGATTGCTGTGCACAAACAGAAAAAAATCCTGAAAGCTTAATCTCTGTAAGGAAGTTGTGAATAGAACTTGCAGCAAGACTATCACCCTTTTATTTGTGCATTGATACACAGCGATCTGAAATCGCAAGGAACAAAATGTGGATAAGTCGCAAATCTTTGGAAATGCTTTTTAGGCTATACCTTCATTTACAGTGCTATAATCTTCATTTGAAGTTTTGAGCACGAAATAAAATTCTGACTTGCACTGTTAATACCTTATTTTCAGCTAGCATTTCTGTGTATCCTAGCTTCCTGTTCTTTCCTACAGTGAGTAGGATTATATAGAGATAATTTGCTTCGTTGTTCCTTGGGTTTTCACCGGACCTACATAGTTTTCAATTAATTTATTTTTTATTTGGTGACAGATGAGCTGGCTTGGACACATAGTTGTTTTTCCTTATTAAATACAAAACCATACCAACGTTTCTTTAAGCTCTTCGGGAGACTATTTGCTTCTCTGTTCTACTTGCTTAGATATTTACTTCTAGATACTCTATAGTTTCTAAACTGACAGTATCTCCTATGTATGTTATTTGCAATGCCGGAATCATGTGTTTCTACTTACCTTGTCTGCCAAGTTTTTTTTGTGTTTGGTAATTTGAACCAAGTGACTAAAGTAGGATCTTGATTTCTACGTTTTCGAATGTATGTGTTTTTGTTTGGTGTTCCCCCCCCCCCCTTGTGCTTTTTTTGAGTATGCTTAGACCTTATATTAAAAAAATTCATTGGACTGCATTGATTGAGATGTACAATAAATAAAATCCATGCTTCAGAACATAAAAAGGTATATCATGTTTTAAAGTGCATGGGGTTCCTTTCTTTTACAATGGTGACATCTTGTGGATGCTCTGGAAGGAGCATCTCTGAAGAAAATTTCTTATTTAAAACAAGCATTTTGAGAAAAAAGAACACTGTGTTCTGTATAGACTTGGAAAGCAAAGAATTTAATATTTTTATTTTTAACAAAAAGTACATTTAACAAAAATCTACTTGTTAAATGTACTTTTTGTTAAAAATAAAATATTTTTAATACTGCTAATATTTTTAATAATGTTAAATGTTTCTGAGATGGTTGGTCTTAAGCATTCATACAGGAAGAAAATTTAGTATTTACTTGAAATCTGGTTAATTTAAAATATTCAGGCAACATAAAGGAGGCTGAAGTTTGTCCTGAAAAGTGGTTCCTTTTACGAGTACTACATCATATTATACTTTTTCATTATTGACTGATCTGTCTTGAATTTCTAAAACAGAATGTGTCAATGCCTGCTGATACAGGCTGTGTATGTAACTCAGGGAGGAAAAAAGAGGTCTTAAGACTTCCGACTTGCTCTCTTTTTCTTTGCTAGGCACTGATAAAAAAGCAATGAGGACTTGGCTGAGACAAAAGTGGTGGCTCTTGCGCTATTTGTCCTGTTTAAGAAGTTGAAAAAGTTGTTACCTTTTGCCAAATATGCGTTTGCAGCCAGCAAATTCTCTTTGATAGCAGGAACACTGTGTCTTGGATTGTTGTAGGCTGTAAATGAGCAGAGATTTCAAAACAGTTAACTTCTGTAACAGGTTTAAATATTCAGGACTGCTGGAATGGTTGTAAACAGTTCCATATTTTTAAAAGGGTTAAGTGCACTATTTTTGGACATGCTGAAAATATTGCTGACTACTATGAATGTGTTGTATACTTTTTAATGCTTTACAGGTCTTGTTGATAGACGTGTTATTTGATTTCTTCAAGGAGCTTGATTTAATACCATATAAAGGTAACAACTAGCCTGCCACACATTAAATAGGTTAAAATCTCTTTTACAGAAGGAGTTCAAAATATAGCTAACTGTAAAACATGCAGTAGCTAAGTGATTAATTGGAGAACTTTCCAGTGATCAGTTATTGTCTGATGTTAAACATTTTGATAAAAAATTTCTTGATTATTACATATAACTTTTCCTGATAAAATTTTCAGGTAAGATAATAAGATTCACTGTGTGGTAAAGAAAGGAAGGTAGTTTCATTTTAAAGAACTATATATCATGCAGCTCAAAGTCATAATTTAGAAAATAGTCTTACTATCACTTAATGTAAAGTGATCTGGGAACACAGACTGCAGGCTGCATCGGCAAAAGAAAGGCTGTCTTAGAAAGCAGAGATTATTAAAAGACTTGCAAATCACTGCAGGTAACGACTTTCACACGAGGGATTGTTGAGTAGCGAGGAAGTGACCCTTTCTCTGTGATAGGTATTGGAGAGGGAACATTGGATTATAGTGCCCAGTTTGGGGATCAGCACTTTAGGGAGGAGTGTAAATAAGAGCAAGAAGTCAAGTCGTGCTGCAAAACTGGCATGTCCCCTAGGAAACAGCCTTGTGAGGGGAAGGTTAAGGAGTAGTGGTGACTCTAGCACTTAGTGGGAGTCCTTGCAGAGAGCTCCTGCACAGGCATGGTATCTCCCTGATCCAGTGTGATGTGGGGATGCTCTTGGTGCCAGTACCTTTTGCCCTGGGTGCAGGAAGGAAAAAGACTGAATTTAAGAAATGTTATTGGTGCTTTGATCGTTGACCATCGGTACTGCAAGCAAAAGTGGGATCTAGTAGGGAGGAACTACAGGGTGTGTTTACATTAGTCTTTAAGAAGATCAGTAGGGTACCTTCAAAGCAAATCTGATTCTCCATGTGTTTTGGCTTGTGTTGTGAGGTGGTTTGAAAACACAGGAACTGCCTTCCTTTTAGACAAAACTAGAGCAGAAGATGAGCTCCAGGGTTGCACATAATGCACACCAGCCACAAATGGGTGTTCAATCCTAGGGATCAGATCTAGTCCAAAGTTAAAACACCAATAAAAATTCTGAAATGTGCGTAGTCAGTCGTTTCTCCCTATAGATCTGCTCCTAACAGACAGAGATGTAGTGGAAGAACAGATTCTGAAATTAAACTAATTAACTTTGAAATAAGTCTATTAGCAATTCAGGCAGCTTGAATTTTATAACATCTCTCTAGGGGAAAATGAGCCTTTATGAAAGGAGAAAAAGTAAACAATGAAAGTGTAAAAGGAGTGCAATGACTACTGCAGTGTAAAATTCATTATTTTGCCTTGCTCATTACTATGGCATTTATTTTAACAGCATCTTAAGTATGGGCAGAACTACTACATCAACGTGTGTCTATACATAGATTACCCTGAAAGGACTCAGCTGGAGTTGAGTTCAGTCTGGCTGCTTCAGTGGAAGGCTTTAAGGTTGTACTCCCCTGTTTGGCTGGCTTTATCCCTAGAAGCTGAGGTTTAGCAAATCTGTTTGTGTGATGGTGGTTCATTGAAAGTGATGGAGAAGGTTTGAGATGTGACCTCAGGCTGTGGCAGCTGAAATGCAGCTGTGGAGAGTCAATCTGAGCTTTTGGCCTGTTGTGCCTGGATGTTCTTGAACAGAAAGCATACAAGTAAGTGTTTTCAGAGAAGAGGACATATGATGGAACATTTGCTTTGGACAAACCTGTTTTGGGAAGGAAAAAAAATTAGAAGTAGATGTCTTAAAACTGTTCTGCCCTGTGATAATCTCCTCTTTGTCTAGTTTTTACTTACCAGGTTTCTCCTGGCCAAGTATCAATTGGCTTCATTGTTCCTGCAGTTTTACAGTCTGGAAGATGTCCTATTAAATATATGTACATTAATACTATATATGCACATAAAAACACACACCCAAGGAATCCTTTCCTCCCTCTATTTTAAGTTAAAATCCAGTTTCTGCATTGCCATCAGCGGTAAATTTAATTATGCATATCACAGAAATGAAAGTTGTCTAAGGAAATTTTGCATATACAAAATTCATAGGAAGGAATTGGCCTAACATGGATGGTTATTTCATATATACTGGAAACATGTTTTCCAGTTTTATGTTTGGACTGATTTAATAATTTCTCAGACATCCTTGGAGAACTTTGTGGAATTTGTAAGCAAAATACAGCTATCATAACTAAAAATTTAGTGTCTGAAAATTCTGTGTGAGAAAATTAAATATCCTTATTGCAAAAGAAAGAACACTACTTTATTATAAAGAGCCATCTTCAGTTTTAAATATCTTTGTTGTGTCATTTGAAGATTAGTGAAAGCAGGCTGAATAGAATTTATTGGATTTATTACAATAAATGTTGATAAAGCTCGGCATGTGTAATTAGGCTGAGATTTAGGAAGGAAGCCCCCTACTACTTGATATTTTTAATGAATCATGGAATCTATTTAAAATAAATCTATAACTTTGTAAATATTTATTTAAAATGCATGCATGTAAATGTAGAAAGGCAGAGCACTCAAACTTTTGATTAAACTAATGAGCAAATGCAATGCTATATCCTGAACAGAAGCGATTGTGCTGAACATCCTGATAAGGGAAGATACTCAATTTAGCTCATTATCTGTAACACCTTTACTTAAGAATAGGGAAGAAAGTGATTCAGGCAGCTCAAAACTTGTGAGCTTGATTTCAACAGTCTGTAAAGTTCTAGACCATAATTTGAAGAAAGAAATAATTAAACTTATGGTGTGATTGAGTGGTGAAACATGTGAAATGTGGATTTATCAATGTAGTTCATACCAAAATAATTTGTAAGAAAAGTGAGAAGAAAACGCAGTGTATTTTATCTGAACCTTAGCATTTCATGATAGGAAATCTTTGAAGCTACAGAAGTGGGGGAATACATAAGGGACCAGCAAGGGGAACACAGCTTGTTAATTGTGAAATGTGAGTGGGCGTGCTGAACAAGTACCTTTGGATGGAAAGATACCAGTACTGCTTAAAGACTGATCTTGGGACTGATCTCGTTATATAATTTTTATAATCTACTCATAAGACTGCTAATGAAATCTGGTAATACAAAGGTGGGAGTTACTTTAAATATGAGGGAGGACTAGAATATCCTGCACAAAGGAGTTAAGAGTAATGTGAGGGATGTAATTACTTCAGTATAAATTGTAAATTCATACTTTTAGGGACTAAGTATTAAGAATTTGTTTTATAATCTTGGATTGAAGTGTGGAAGGTAACATGGGAGAAGACTTGCTTGTCTATCTCAATTAGAATATGAACTAATTCATATTCTTAACTTCATATGCTCTATGAACTATAGGCTGAAAACTGTCAAGTGCACTAGTAGGATGATCAGTCACAGAATTTACAGTTAAATATATGAAAACATTAGTACTATACTTCATTTTTGTTTCTATACTTCTATGAATACAAATTGAAACAGGCTCAGAGGAAGAACCATTAGGATGGTCAGGGCTATGGAAGATAGTAACAGAGCATGGTTTGTTTAAACTAGCAAAATGAAGGCTGGGAGGGAATAGCGTTGCTGTTTATAAACAGTTGTGGGATGTATAGACTGACCAGCCCTTTAAGTCCAGTCATATCAACACTGGTAGAAGAAAAATTGGGGTAAACTGACCATCAATGCATCTAATTGGAAGGAGTCTGTTGACTATTGGAGCTGTGAAGTTTTTGAAAAGTTGTTAGCAAAGATATTAGAGGTTGATATCCTGCTGGTGTTGGCACGGAGTTTCAGTCTTTAATCTGATGAGTGCTGTCAGCTACTGCTGATCTGAAAAGTCCCTGTTTCTTTTAGAGAGTAAGAAGCAAAACATTTTTTGTTGAATATTAAGATGACAAATCTGATGTAGTGTCTACCAAAGAGTATGCTTGTGCTTAGCCACGAAAGACTCGGAAAGCTTTCTATTCAGTGTGCTTCCAGTAAAGACTGCTGTGGCATCAGGCCTTGTACTCAACCAAGTTGATCTTGAGTTTGAGACCTGAAGTCAAACAGCTGCAGGGGGCTGTTTAGTACGCGCCGGCAGCAGGCACTGTGGCCCTTTGGCCTTGTCTGCTCAGGCTTAACCTGCAGGTGCCCCGAGGCCAGATCGCCCTTGGATGGGCCACTCTTCCTGGTTGAGGAAAGAAGTGGAAGTCAACGATAGCAACCAGATGGCGTTTCAGGAGCTTCATCCGCTCGTGTGCATGCGGATTGCTGGCTGTTTCATTCATGGAGGAGGCCAAGTCCTGGCGCAGCTTGCTGCAGTGCTGCTTTAGCTGGAGACCTATCCAGGATCTCTCTGCCTCTCAAGTCTTACTTGGAGCGTTTTTAGGGAAAATAATTACATCCCGTACAGATGCTGTGGAGCTGTGCAGTGTCAGTGTAGGGATAGGTGAATACACCTACTCTTAGAATGCCAGTGAGCCATTCTTGAACAGCATCTGTCTTGTCTTTTATGTAGCAACTTTGTATATTTATGTAGTTACTACCTCATCTCTTTCCTGTGAGAAAGATGATTTACTGCTTGGTAAGACTTCCAATAGAATTTTTATTGAAAGTCTTCTCAGATATAATCTCTTTCCTCAAAAAAAAATTTCATAATTTCAAATTCATTATCATATGAAGATTTCATTTGCTTTATAATAGTTATATTGGGATTTTATTTATCGTGGTTGAAAAATTATGTTA
>KL283068.1:13088-27398 GCA_000699545.1 Podiceps cristatus | reverse complement strand
AGGGAGAGGTGACACCTCGTGGGGCAGCCAATGCAGGTGGAGGAAGCGGAGAAGCTCACAGGCACACGAGGATGCAAACTAGGGTAAGAAATGTAGTCCGTCACCCAAAGAACACATCCAGGGGTGGTTATGGTGGTGTCAGTCATAAAACTGTGCTTACAACATTTACGCTTCCCTGATTTCATACTTTTCATTTGATAATTGTGTGTCACTCCGTTTCTTCAAAAGCGGAAGGCTGTATGGGCTGCCAGGCTGGGCTCACAAGGGCGGGAGCCCCCGGGGGAGGAGGGCAGCTTTCCGAGAGCAGGATGGACATTGATGACTCTTACTCTGTGCCAGCTTGGCACCGCTACTGGCCACGTCTCGGGAGCGTGACCGTCTTGTCTTCTTTAACCCAGAGGATTTAGAGGGGTCGCAGCCACCGCTTTGCATCACCACGCCTGGGCGGGCGTAGCTGGCTCAGCTGGAGGCACCCCCGGGGCTGCCCCTTGGCTTCCACCCCAAGCGTGCCGCCCCGCTCCGCGTGGCCGCAGCTCACGGGGCACACCAAGCCTGAGGAGAGAGCCTACGGGAGCCACCCCGACTGGCTGTTTGCCTTCAGCTCCATTGGACAGTGAGTTTCTCAAAAAATTTATTTGGGTAAAATTTTAGCCGTCCCAGGATTCAAGTAGAAATTATTGATGACTCAAAAGAAAAAGACTGCTATTTACTTGTTAAACCTTTAATTCTTACTTGTGGCACAGGAGGACACAAGTAGCACAAGTAGCGCCTAGTGACAAAATCCTGGGTACAGCAACTGTGCCAGAATGACGCCAAGTTCAGTGGAGTTCTGCCTGCGTTTGTGTCCGTGGCCTTAGCCTAAGGAGAGCGCAGGGAAGAAGAGTTGTCAGAGCTGAACAACCAAATAGGATCCAGATTGCTTTAGTTTGTTTGTATTTTTGAGCTCTGTGTGCTGCTAGAGGAGGGAACCGTGGGGTCTGGTTGGCTTTCTGAGCCAACAGTGTCCTTCAGACTTAATTTTCAGGTCTGTGTATGCAGAAGAGTGCTTGCAGTGTATTAATTCTTCTTAACGACTTCTTAAAGTCTTGCCACTACTGTATCTTATCCCACCCTTCACGTAGCCAGTTTTGGCTTTACAACAGGCAGGGTTTTGCTTATCATGCCCTCCCTGGTTTGTAAGTAGTGCCCGTGTGACTTCCCTGCAGCGGGACCGGGCCAGGATCACCGTGGGCAAGCCCAGGCTGGGTCAGTTGTGCAGAGCACGAGGCGACTGCTTATCGAGCAGGTGTAAAAGGCACAGGCCGGGGCTCCTCTTTTATCTCCAAGTGTCACTCCCCAAACTCCCTGCTGGAACAGGCCTGGTCATGGGATGATATTTTTGTGTCATAACGTATAATCTATCATATGGGCAGTTATGGGAAGAGCTCAGTAAAACTAGATATAGTAAAGCTCTATTACCAGTAAAGCTGATGCATCCTGTTTCAGCGCCACACACCACCCACCGACCCCCACCCCCCCCATCATGGTAAACTTCAGTTTCAAGGGGCACTGAACTATAGCGTTTCTAATGGGATAATATCCCGAATGGATTGTAACTAATCGAGACCTCTTGAGATTAAAAAAATAAATTACCAGCTGAAATTCAAACTTAATTCTTCATTTAAACAAGAGCAGTACCGCTGACTTCAGGGAAAGCCAAGTCTGAACCCAGCCAATCTGCTTTGCTGACTGTCCCTCCATCACGCTGGGCAGCACCCGGCATATTTTCGCATCAAGCGTGCAGAGTGAAAAACACGTTGGCTCTGCCGCTGAGCATGGCTCTTGTCTCTTTAACTTGCTGCAGGCTTTCCCGATATGTCATCGTTAAAGTACAGTCTGGAGCGATGCTAAGTAGCTTGGCAGCATCTGGCTGCGAGGCAGCCGGCTCACACGTAGCGCGCAGCATGGTACGTCGAAATGAATGGCTGACTCCTTCTCTGTGGTCTTCCGCGGAGGGCGGGAGAACGCACACCACCTACTCTGCTAGTACTGGAAGCAACAGATTGACTATTCGAGTATAAAAAGACTTGTCAAATAAAACTGATCATGTATCATTCTCAAATTATTCCTCGCTAGTCCTTCTGTTGAAAAATGCGTGAGAGGATAAGAGATAGCAAGAGCAAGAAGAGGGAGGGAAAGGACTTACTGAAATATGAGCTCGTCGTAATTTGTAACTTCTATAAATAGTATCACCTTACATTATTCTTAGGAGGGGTTTGATTTCTGTAGGCGAGCACCTGTGCTGCAAACTGGTCTGGAGTAGCAGAAATCCTTCAAACACTAGGAATTTTGTTTGCTCTTTTATAACAGGAACTTCCATGCCTTCCCTTTATTGAACTGGACAGAAAGGTGAAAAATAGAGGATAGGCTTGTAAGGAATGTTGACAGCGCTGTAAGAAATGAGCAGAGCGACCTTGCTGTTTGATCAGCCACTGGCTGCTCCAGCACGGTGTGTGGAGATGTTACTTAATTACTCGCTTCTCCTGCCAGAGATTAAAAGCATCTGGCATAGCCCAGCATTATTACAAAACTGCAATCATTGCATATGTGCCATGAGGTCCCTTCAGCGTCCCCAAGGGAAGTCGCTGTGGGTGCCGTGCACTGTGCTGCATTTGGGGCGACAAGAGGAGGTTCGGTGTGCGCAGCCCGTTGCTCCGTGGGCTTAGGGGCCTCAGGCGAGAAGGGCTGGTTTGCAAATCCCAAGCAGGTTATGGATGAGGCAGGCAGAGGTAAATCACAGTCTGGGACTCAGAAGCCTAAATCCCGACCGTGCATGCGGTGTTTATGAGCACTACGTAAAAGTGGGACGATGGGGTGAGAAAGCAAAGGGCAGGCACCCCCTCTTTTCCCGCTTTTCCCGTTTCTGCTTGGCACCCGTTTCAGCTCCCCACTCCTCCCGCCCTGGCTCATGATGTGCTGTGCCCGGGTCTGCGGGAAGCTCAGCTGCTGCGGGATGGCGTCATCCGCCCGTAAGTCATGGTTCGCCTCTCGGCCTGTCTGTGGTGGCTGATTTGTGGAGCTGTGCTGGGCGTTTGCGGAGGAAGAGGGGCCTCCGGAGGATAGTCCTGGAGGATGGAAAGCTTTCCGTCTGCCCCTTTAAGCAGTGGTGCTACTAAAGAGGATGAGACAAAATACTGCTGTGAAAGTGATGTTCAGGTGAGATGTAGCAGTAGTAGTTTCTGGTTTTCATGGGACATATAATCCCTTTGTTTCTCCTTTATTGGCGATGCACCTAGGTTTTGGATAGAAGTAAAAATGAAATTGAAGACTTAATAGGACAGTAATCATTTTCCATGGGGAAAAAATAGTCTTTGCTGTCATTGTCTTGGATTAAAATAATCTTTAAGGTGTATCGTGTGATCCCCTACATGCAGTTTAGGGTAAACTTGTGGTAAAATCCATGAAATATATATGCCCATTCCTATCTTTAACTCAGATGTGGAGCAGTTATTTTTGTGGCTTAGGAGAGTTAGGAGTTGGAGCATAATAGTGCAGAGATACTGGCGGTTTTGCTTGTTCTTCCATGGTTGTCTTTGTGCTAGGAAGAACCTGTCAGCTGGTGCTTTGCTGAACCAGGTCCCTCTCTGATGCCCAGCTCCCAATCCCTCTCTCAAGGGCAGCTGCAGCAGAAGGGACTTTGCTCCCTCTGCCAGCCCCGGCCCGTAGCCCACCGTCACTGAGCCGGCAACCAGCAACTATGAGATCTTAGCAGTCATGACTTTTTTGGTTTTTAATTGTAGATTATTTGGGAGCTGGTTCACTGAACAGGCAAGAAAATACATTTTTTTAATAAGATGAAGCGTTGAGATCTGTGTCGTTAGGTTGTTCCTCAGAAACCTTCCCAGGCAGGCAGAGATAGAAATTGCCTCGGTGAGGATGTGCCGATCGATTGACGTTGCTCCTGCCTCAAGCACTTGTGTTTCACACAAAGGCGGAGCGAAGCCAGACCGCGTAGGTGGAGAACACGCGAGAGCTGTGGGTTTCCCGTTAGTTCATTGCTCCCACAGCTGTCTGTAGTGCAGAAGGGCTGGGACAGACCGGCCTTCCCTGCCTTCCTCTGCTACTCCTCAACATGACACCTGGCCCCATCGCAGCCCTGTCACACCTTGACCCGGGCTTACTTTTCTTAAACTCCCCTCTGTCCTGTCCTTAGCACGGCACCATGGCTTCATCCTGCTGGTAAATCTCCAAAATTATCAGCATCTTTTATCCAGCAGCCAGACCCAGGGTTTAAATTTCAGGGTGGGGAAAATTAGCTAGGTGTTGCTTCCTCCCCTCCTCGGCAGGAGTCATCGCTGCGCCCCTGTTGCCTCCTCTACAGGCAAGATCCCACCGAATCATCCTTCTCGTCCCCTTGGCCCAGGTGGCAAAAGGCATCCAGGCTCCCTCCTCCTCCTCCCTCCTCCGCCGCGCTGCGTCTGCCTCTCCCCGCTGCCTTTGTGATTTCTCTGTTCACGGGAGTCCTGTCCCCTTCTCCCTCCAATTCCCCTTCCAAATTATGCCTGTTTCAGTCCATATATAAATACTCTGTATTTATACCTCCCTTGGGAGAAGTGGTCTGGAACTCAGAGCCTCCGAGATTTAATTAAATCAAAGTGGTGTGGAAGGGAAACAGCACGAGCCTCACGACGCGGCTGCGCTGACTCCTTTGTGTCCCTGCTATCTGTTCAGCCCCTGCACGGCTGGGGACAGATCCTTTCACTGGAGCTCTGGCTTGGCAGTCAAAGGCAGAAATTATTATAATAAAACCCTCTCGTTATACTTGGGAGTTCCCCTATGTTTATTTTTAAGATGTCTGAAGACCATTAATCAACAAGTAAGTGCATCACGACTCGGGTCGCAATGTTCCAATCATTCATCATTAGAACTAAGTGTTTAAGGCTGCGTGATCCGCCTTTTAAAAACAAGATCAAGAGATCTTTTGCCAACCATCCCATTAGAAAAAGGCTTCTGGTCCATGAAAGGAGACAAAATCAGGGGATCATTGAAGAGTAATTTTGTAAATTGATTGCTGACAGTCATTTGTTGGGGCAGTTTTACCCCTGCAACTCTAAAACAATTACTAGCAGCAATTTTTTCTGTAAGCAATTAAATGCCTTTATGCACGATCCCTTTACCCAAATTCAAGTAAGAAATAATTCTGCCTCAGACACTATTTGGTTTTTTTGCCATTTGATCTTTTTCTGGAGTTGGAGTATTATTGGGATTAAGATGAAAAGTCGTAATAAAATAAATGACCTGGTGACTAATGCATGCCTCGGTCCAGGAGAGCCGAAATGCACATCCTGCCCAGCCAGGCAGGGACGGGAGGTGAGATGAGGCCGTCTCTGAAGGCATTGCAGTCACTTTTAAAAGTCAAACGGTGTTCTGGACCGCAGCTCTCGCTTCGCACGGGCTCTCTTTGGCGTTGCAGCCCCGATTCCGCCCCCCGCGAGTGCTGCCAACAGCCGCTCAGCATCTGCGGGCGCGGGGGGAAGGTGCGGGGGACCCTGACGGCCGTGAGGGGACCGCGGTGTCCTCCAGGCCGGAGAGCACCCTGAGAGCGCGGCGTGCTCGACCTGGTAACTGGTGGGGCTTTAGACTGCGCGTGCAGCTGGCTTCATCGGCTTCCGTTGCCCATGGAGGCTCCCAGCCCCCTCTTAGTTTCCGATGCAGGAACCTGGTCACGGTCAGGGACATAAATCAGAGGAGGTGATATGGAAGTGGATCGCACAAATGCGGTTGTGTGCCTATAGAAGCTGTATTTTGGATTTTGCAACAAAATACCAGAGCAGAGTAAGTGACATCAAGACTGTGTTGTTCCACAGAACAGCTGAAATGTCACAAAATGCGGAAGTAAATTTAATAAAACCTACAGCAGCGTTTGCTTTATAGAATATTCATTTAATTGGAACAAAGACACACCAAAGACAAATCGCACCAAAGCTTTCTTCATATTAAAAAGGATGCTAATGGTGAGCCCCGTGGGAAAGATAACAGTTAAAAGCATCAATATTCTATCTGAGGTTACGCAAAAAAAACCTTTGCACTCGGGTGTCATTTGCATCGCTGCATCTAAGGTGCCTAGAGTTGGACTAAGACTGTTTTGTGTTAGAAACTGTACAAACATTGAATAAAAATGCTTCTTGTGCTGCGGCCAAAGTTTTACCAAATTATAAAGATGAATATCAGTAACACTGAGCAGCTAATAAGCAATCCCTGCAAAATAGGTGCACTATTACCTAAATTAAATCTCAAGCTGCCTACAAAGAAATCTCAGACAAATGGGAAGAAATAAATCTCAAACGAATAGGAATCTCTTAATACTTCTCTTAGATAATGTTCTATATTAATCCCATGAAAATAGCCTTGACACACCGTGTGATGTGCACTTTTAAAACCATGATAAAGTAGGACGTTTTTTAATAAGCTAAAGAAGGTTCTGAATTTTGAATCTATGGTATCAGTAGAACTTGCACATCGCTGCAGCTGAGGAAGATGTACCCCAGGTTTTGTATACCTGTTGATTTGCCAGGAAGAGGAAAGCATGAATGTCTTAGTCAACAAGATCTTTCATTTCTTTTTTGGGGTGCATAAGCAGAAATGCTGGGTATGAAGCCAGGAGGATATTTCTTCTTACCTGAGGTGCCCACTCTACCACTAGTTGAAGGTCTCTTTTTTCTGGGGTCTCATCTTTAAAAAATAATTCTTGTTAAGTTACAATGTTGAAAATGCTATAAAGTTGCTTGTATTAAGGTAGTTGGCCTTACGGTGAAGGGTTGCTGGTCTGCTTTATGTATCCAAGGTAGACTGGAAGACTTGGCCACAGTTTCCACTTACTCGTATGCAGAAAAGATTGCTAGTGCCAGGAAAGAGCCTTTTCTGTGTGAGCAGAGAAGAGCACAAGTAAACCTAAAGTTTAGAGGCTGAAATAAGGCAAGTTCAGAGGAGGAAGAGGGTGTACGATTTGCATGGGAAGGGTGTTGGCCAAGGTGCAGACCGACTTGCCATCACTTGTTATTTTTTGGATGCCAGAGGGGTGGATGCTCTCGCTGGGGTGCGGCGACTGGTGTGTGCAGGCATTGGCTTGGATACACCATGACCTGGCTGGAATTCTGGCATCTGCATTGAACCAGAGGCTGGATGCAAATGTTGCCTGGAATGGAATAAAAAAAAAAAAAAAAGAAAAAAAAAAAAAAAAAAAAACTTTCTTAAAGAAATCTGTCTTACAGTAAAATCAAAGCTATAAGAAAATTTAATCTACTATGATCTTTTATTATCCTTTGTGCTTCTCTGCTGTTTCTAAAGTATGCCAACTTTTAAATGAAATGTAATTCCTTTTTTTTTTTTTTTTACATTTTGACTTTAATTCTTTTTTTTCTTAACTAAAGAGTTAATCTAATCTGTCACAAATTTGTGAGTAGTTTAATTTGTCTAAAGCCATGTCTTTTGGGAAATGTAACATTCTTAAGCGTTCCTGCCATCTCTGCCTATAGCAGCAGCTGAAGATGCCCATCTGGGAAGGTGTGTTCAGCTGCTGTAGGGTATAAGCAATCAGAGAGAAAAATAAATGCAAGTAGCTTTGGAAAATGACCTCACGAGTCCACAGAGATACAATGGGTTTAAGATGCTGTAAGCGAGGTACAGGTTAGCTGCCGATGGGGCAAATGAAAATAATGGTGCTGCGGGCTGGCTGGCCCGGGGAGGCCGTGGCCATCTCCTGGGAGAGGCCATCAGGCATCTCTGCGAAGGGTGAGCTGCAGCTGCTGGCTTCCCTTTGGGGTGGCGCAGTGGGACCGGGTGAGCCTGCCGAGCTCCTCCTGGCCTCCGGTTACTCGATTCTCTCGTACCTTGCCCAAATCCTCTTTGTCCTCCGCTGTGATGCCCATCGGTATCGATAAAACTTCTTGTCTCTTTCTGGCATAACTGGGCTTGCGGTCGTAGCTGCTGGCAGTGCCTCGGGGATCCGGGGGATCTGGCCAAGCTGGAAATGTCAGGAGGGGTTCACAGCCCAGAAGTCAAGTCTGTGGCCTTGCAAATTTTATCAAACTGGCAGCATCTTATCTGCTTGCCAGATAATAGGCTTTGGACAGAGCTGTTTAAGATTGAATAGTCGGAGGAAGGAATAAAAAGCCATTGGGCCTTCTTTTTAGGGAGAAAGAATTGAAGGAAAACAAGAGATTGGAATGAACATGTACAAAATGGCTACCTGAAGAGCTCCTTACCTTTGCTTGGTCCATGATAATATCAGAAAGGAAAATACTAGAAATATTATTAATTATAATGTATTAAATATATCACTTGTATTACATACACACTTTTAAACATATAATTTCTAAATAAAGTATCTGAAACATAGTTTATCCATATCTACATGGGTAGCCTAAATGCTGAGTGAATTATCAGTAGGACAGTCTTGCTGCTGAAGTCAGTTCAAACCGAGACCGTACGAGTAGCCACCAAAAGAGCTACGTGAGGCACCAGTGCTGGGTGTTTCCACCCAGGTGTGAGCGGTGTGTGTGGCAATGCCGGGACCAGAAGGCAGGTCCACCCAGGCAAACCCTGCCCAGACCCCAGCAGGTGAGCGAGCCCGTGCAGGGCCAGAGCCAGGGATGGACGGGGAGATAGCAGAGTCACCCCTTCCCATGGAAACACAGAACCTCCTCGCAAAGCAAAGCGCTTCAAACTGAAGCCCAAACAAAAACAAGTCCCAAAATGCTAGGTGCTAGGTAAAGCCAGCTAGGGAGGGCGTTCTGTCCCTCCCTGTTCCCCAAAGGGTTTATTAGCAAGTGCAAAGCCATGGGATCGTTACTTTATCATGCTCGTGTACAGCTGGAGAAGTAATAGATTGAGATTAATTCCTCTGCTTGAGTTCACACTGGAAATAGTGCCAGTGCTGCACACTGGCGACAAGTGCACTGAGGTACCTTACCTTACCCTCGAGGAGTAACCATGTGCAGTGCAATCCCTTTAGCACAAAAAGAATCTCCATGTCTCTACAACTGCTAAGCATCCACAGAATCAATTTTCACTTAGAGTTTCTTGAAGTATTACGTGCCGTAAGCCATGAGCAACCTCCTTCAGGCTCCAAAGACAGGTTTGAATTCTGCTCCCAGAGAGGCTCCACAGTGAGGACAACTGGCTGCTCTCCTCCGGCAAGCAGCAATAACCAAGCACAGGGATTTCCTTGCAAGGGCTTCTTTAAACTCTCGGGTTCAGTGGCACAGCAAAGGTGCCCAAGCACTTTTGTCCCTTCAGGTGGAGAGGCTGCCTCGCAGCTCACGGCTGCTCCCCATCCATGCAGCGTGCCAATCCTCACCGTTGGCATCCCAGTCCTTTTCAAATTCAAGAGATATTTTGGCAGTGATCTCAACCTTTATGGTATAATGAAAGATATTATCCAAGAACTAAGGGGCAGATTTTGGAAAGACCTTAAGTAACCAAAAATTCAATTTTAAGGGCATAACAAACAGTAAGAGCAGTTGGGCAACCAATGTACTGAGCACTAATATACCAAATGCAACTCCCACTGGTGCTTGTGCAAAAACACAGGTTGCAGCTGAGCTCTTCCCAGTGGATTTCTTGGATCAGACCCAGGTCTGGAAGCCCTGAGGAGCTGGGCTCTGCAGAAAAGGGGTTTGTCCCCTCCTCCCCATTGCGGAGCAGTAATGGCATCCGTTTACAGTTGCTGGTGTTGCCCCAGAGCTGAAGCAGTCCCTGTGCGACACAGGCTCCTACCCCTAGTAATTTTACAGCCTTGCCGGTGGGAGTTGGTGGCTCATTGGTACACTCAGGTTGCTCAGAGGAGCTGCTCTGGAGGTAGGCTGTACTCGAGTGCTGTGTTAACGCCAGGTGGGCCTGCCATGGAGAGGAGGGAGGGGTGTATGTCTTGTGTAATCCGTGC
Organism: Podiceps cristatus; assembly: GCA_000699545.1. Classification (NCBI taxonomy): domain Eukaryota; kingdom Metazoa; phylum Chordata; class Aves; order Podicipediformes; family Podicipedidae; genus Podiceps; species Podiceps cristatus. Next base: position 17,476 of record KL283068.1, on the reverse strand, counting down.
CAGCTGCGAGCAGCTCAATACAAGCCTTTTTACATCCCGCAGTGCTGAGATGTTGTGATGTGATGCCACACATTTAACTGACAAACATAAACCAGTGGGAAAATATTTATAAAATCTTAAGCATTTCAGGAGGTTTAAGTCCACCTGACACTGAGATGAAGTCTAACAGGGATATTTCAGACTCTGGGATATGTATGAAAAAGTCCTAAATCATAAAATCTAGACAAGAAGATTAAAATATCAAAGCTGACATGGAGCAGTCACTGGTAACCTGGGGTGCAGTCTGGTGTCTCTAAGAGTGAAAGGTGACATGCAGGAAAGATGAGCTGAATTTTCTCTCTTCTCTTTTAGACAAAGTCACGTACCTGTACGAGCGATGATTTTAAGGCCAGCTGTGCACGGCTTGGTCTTCCCTCAGACTGGGGCTTTCCTGGCATGAATGGAGCTGTCAGATTCATTCAGGGCTGAGGGACAAGTTTGTGTAAGTTCAGGACGATGTGGTGAGTTGAAGCTGAACTAGGTCGAGCTTAGGAGTGAAAAGCACAGAGAAAGCAAGACCACCCTCTAGTGTCTGGAGAGTCCTGGGAAGGGAGTGGGGAGCAAAAAAAGAAAACCCAGAGATATTTATGAGTAAAAAAGGCATGAAAGACAGTAAAATAGAAGGGCTAAAACCAGAGTGTGTAAATGGGCTATAAATGTCGTCTACCTGTTTGTTTGAGTTTTGAAATGAGGTTACTTGTAGGCAGATGTCAGTGGTTTGCTTTGGTAATTAATGTTATTTAATTATCCTCATAATGAGGAAGATGCAGTGAGTGGGAACATGCTGATAAAAAGAATCTACTAATAAAAAAACCCTGAGAAACATTGATGGGGAGGGCAGCGCAGAAAAATGGCGTGGGTGAGATGGGCTGGTCCTGCAGAGGGTACGTGGTTTGAGGCCTGTAACGAGAAGCACTTGGGTTTTTTTGTACTTCAGTTCTACCATTGAGGCACGCAGCCCAGGGAAAGGAGCCCTAAGCTGACACGGCGCCTGTCGAGGGGGGAAAATGAGGGTTAGGAATCAGTAGATCCTACTATGGAGTAGCAATGCTTGAGCAGTAGGTTGCAAGGTGGTTTTGGAGAAGGAGTTGCTTCCATTTCTTCTACTGCCAGTGGGCCACTGGGCAGGGAGGCTGGCACCGCTGGCTGGAGGGTGCCGGTGCCTGCAGAAGGCTGAAGTGAATTACACTGCCCTGGGCAAATTTTCACATAGAGAGAAATCCTAAAGGTAAGCAGCCCACCAGATCCCGGTTAAATCCCCGTGTTCTGCTCAGGGGAAAGTAGCCTGGATTTGCCAGCCCTTAGCAGAGGCCTGTTTTACTGAGAGCTGCTTTACTGCTGAGCTGGGCTTGCGCGCTTTACCAGACACTCGCCTTTAAGCAAGTCCCTTTTACTGTTCCCACAGTGTGCGTGTGTGCCTGGGCAACACCATTCACGCTCAGTGAGCTGATCCTGCGTGAATAGCAGCATAAATACAGAAACTAAATGTTTCTTGATTTTATTTTTTTTTATTAAAGAAAATAAAAGTCCCTCGACTCTGACATTTACAATAGACATTATCTGTTCTCTGACATTTGGGCTCATAAAATGAGGTCAACTAAATTTCTTTTCTTAACTTACCCCACTGTCACAGACAAGATAGGAACTGACTGCCTGACCCTGTCTCTGAATAGCAGCACACCTGCCCCTCGCTCCCAGCACACAGGCCATGAAGACCAGTACTGCTGCTGCTGAGCTCAGCCCCAGGAAAATAAACGAGGCACCATCAAAAGTGTACGGCAGAGCAGGGAACGGAGGGAGGGTCTCCTATAGCCCAGTCTTGCACTATAATGATTTTTATTTTATTTTTTTTGATCCCACAGGTATTCAGGAGGGCTGCACGCACCGAGCCAGCAGCGCTAGTTCTGCACCAGCAATAGTGCCGGAGTGGTGCAGCGTGCTAGCCATGGCTGCTACGGCTCTGCTGCAGCCTCGGCAAGGAGTCTGGGGGTAGCGGCCGTGCCCGAGCGTGACCGCGCTGCCCGGGCTGGGTGTGCGGGCAGGGCCCTCCTGTTGTGCAGGAGCTGCGGTTCCTGCCAGCAAGGCTGGGCATGGACGGAGGGAGGGGGCTCCTCCGGGCTGCCTTCCCGAGGCTGAGTGACGGTGGTGACACCACATTGCTGACACCAACACCCAGGCAGGGCTTTGAAAGGGTGAGAATCGGGACAAGGTTTTCATAAATCCTTTGAAGATGGGTCAGTTGAAGCAGCATTAAGAGTGGTTTTATGTGTCTGCATTAGTCCCATGTGGGAATGGATGAACATAAACAATATAACCTTGTTCTGGGCTCAGTGTTCAGGGGAGCAAATGTAGGGCAAATGGACGACCAGAGAGCTGAGAAAGTAGAGGTTAAGACGGGAGCTGAGGCAGAGCGTGAAGAGCAGAGGGCTGGCCTGGTCTCCTCCCCACTCCTGTTTTCTTTGAGAGAGGGCAGCACTTGCTTCAATAAAATATTATTTCTGAAGGAGGAGAGTGATGTATTTAAGGTGGCACAAGATACTCCCGTCCTACTGATCTTAACAGCTCTGTTAGAAGAAAGATTATGTAGTGCTCCTTGAACTCGGCACGTACCGGTTCCGTCAGCCAGCGGTGTGGCTGGCCTTACCCTGAACAGACGCCAACCAAGCTCCCCGTAACCCAGAGCTTGGTCCAGCATCGCTTCCTTCCGCCAGCAAGTTAGCGCCTACCTGAAGCACCCGGAGAGCAGCGGCAGCTGTGAAATGATAGGCAGCATGAACTCTCCTGAACGAAAGGGAGGTAAGGGTCCTCAGATTACAAACTAAGCGTTTGTACTGGCATCTACAGATTTGTTTGCCAATAATGTCTGAAGGGAACCGAAAACTGACCCGGGAAGAGTGCCCCGCGACAAATACAGGAGGCTGCCAGGTCTCAGCGCAAGCACAGCGGCGCTGGGGTTCGAGCAGGGGGCACCGAGTCCAGCCCAGCAGCAGCCTCGGCCCATGGCCAAGGTGGGATGCCCGGGAAGAGAGGGAGGCCAGGGGAGGCCCAGCGTGCCGGCCCCGAGCACGCTCCCACCCCCATGTCACTGCCCACACGTTTCTTCACCCACGTGGCTTTAAGCAGCTAAGGCTGTGCAAAGTCCCAGGTCAAGTCATTGCTGACCTACTCCCCTATCAGTAAGTACTTTTTTTTTTCTTGGCAGGACAGAGGAGGGGAACACCACAGGACATGAGTGTCCTTATTCATCTTTTTGTTACTGTATAGGGAGTTTTTGTGCAAAAACTCTCCAAACCCTAACATGGACGACTTTATACTTTTGAAAACACTATCTGTTGTTCTTACAGCAAGAAACTAGTTGAATTGCTCTGTGAATGCTTTTTCCTTGAACACAATCCCCAAAATTTATGTAGAAAACAACAGAAAAGTGTACTATTTAACTAATTTCACCAAATATTTTTAGCAGGAAAATAGGTCTGTCAGACCGAGAAAGGCTGTTTTCAGAAATAAGCTACCGTTCACATTGCAGTTTTATCCAGTTCTATCTTTAGTTGTAAGAAAGCTTAAAAAATACATTGCATTAAGCACCTCCCAAAGTGACTTTGAAGTTGAGCTGGCCAGGACAGGAGGTGCTCGCCCAGTTCCTCGTGCAGCCTTGCTGCTGGGGGAGCCTGGAGGCAGCTGGCCTCAGGCTTCCTGAGACCCTGAGCGGGGAAGGGGGGGAGTAGCTTCTCTGAGGTGGGACCAAGTTGTTAGTACTAGTAGATTTTTCAACGGCCTCTCAGAGCAGGGCTGTGGAGTCGCAATTTTGGCTACCCTCTCAAGGAAATCATGGTGAAGAGAACGGAAAAGAACAGAAGAATAGTTTGTATCCTGGGTGTTGTGCACACAACCAAAAGTCGAGTGGCGCTGGGGCAGAGCGACGCAGCCACCCCCTCAGTACGGCGTATACCACTCCTCCCTGATGCGCTTCGTTCTCGAATCCCACAGAAGTGGGCTTTCGGGGATAATTAACAGAAGCAAGGAGGGCTGAGCACTGGGGGAAAAGGCATCGCCTACCATTCTCTGTTAAGCTTTATCTTTGTAAGGTATTAAAATCATTTTCCAAAAGAAAATGGAGTTACATGATTACCTATGTTTATGTTGATGACAGGCGCTCAGCTTACAATTGAAGTATCTTTCCTTTAGTCTGGTGGAAGACGTAGTCCCCTTCTGTCTCATGTGAGAGTACCACGCTGCATTATCTCAGGCTTTCCAGCTTTCAAAGGTTTTTTGTTTGTTTTTTTTTTTTTTAAATTTGCGTGGATGATGCACCAAGTTGAAAAATCACTTTGCTGGTAAGGAATCGTTTT
>KL283068.1:0-13057 GCA_000699545.1 Podiceps cristatus | reverse complement strand
AGCCTGCTGAAGATGTGCAGATCAGTTTATTCACTAGTTACGTTTTGTGTCCTGCAAGTGCTTCATGTAGTCACAACAGAGTTCTTCATTTCGTGTAACGAGGACCGTGACGCACAGTACAACCGTGTGAGATACCAGGGCTGGAAATACCACTGTAAAGCATCCTCTGGAAAGGGAGTCTAACGGAATCTGCGCTTCTCAGTGCTTCAGCTCTTCGAGCAGAGCACAGCTTCCTTCCTGTGGAGTTGTGTGTAAGAGACGGCTACTCCAGGGAGCACCCGAATCCCAGCCTCCTCCTCCCAGACAGCCTGCCTGTAGGTGTCAGCTTCCTACTACAGAACAGCCCATACGCAAGTAAAGAGCAGGTGGGTTTGTTGTGTTTTCTTAAATCAAAGCAACCTCACATCTGTTTTAAAGTATAAAACTTTAAAACATCTCAAGTTTACTCCTGTTCATAGAGATCAAGAAAGAACTAAGGACATATTGCTGACCTATTCAAGTTTGCCACATCTGTTTTACTCAGAAATAATTCTAATTATTCTTAATTAGCTTTAAATGAGCAAACCTGCTTGCTCTGCAGCCACCCCAAGACTTCAGCAGCATAAGCAGCTTCAGCCTCCTGCCTCCTTCTGACACGGTCATCGTTGCGATCAGACTCAGAGGGTAACAGTGGAATAAAACATGACCTAACACTTCTATACTGAAAACCAAAGCTGTCATACCTTCGCTCAAAATAGAAAATACTGTTTCTACAGTCCTCTTGGGTCTTGCAATGTGATGATGCTAAATAAAAACAATAGTTTAATATAGAAGAAACCGACTAAAAAGCAGCAGGAAAGGCTATTGATTGCCTGTGATTTTGCCACTGCTGTTTTCCTGAAGGGGTGTGGGGCACATGGTGCTTGACTAAAAAGCGATGAGGGAAGGGGGAGCAGATTGCATTTTAGAGGCGGTAGGCGTGAAGCCAGCTCTACACAAGTAGGGCAGCTAACTCAACCCTTCAGCCTACTGCCTTAATTACAAATAGGGGACTATGCCAGGAGAAACAATATCAAGCTTCACAGGTTACATTTTGTTCAACAGATTCGGCACTAAGCAGCCACCAAATAGAAGTAACCCTGCCTTAACTTCATTAATGTCAAGGTAAAAAAGATGGCTTTCACGTTACTATAGGGTATGTCGCTTTGTAGCAAAATGCACATTACAGGAAGTTACCAAATGCAAAACAAAAATTCTTCCTGGTATCTGAGCCAACAGATCAAGGCATTCGTATTTGAGCTACATAAAACATATGCTTAGCAAACTCAAAGGCTGCTTACTAGGTACGCTTTTACATTGCTCAGTTTTCTGCATAAACTCCAGAATTTTCCAAATGAAAAATCTGTTTCATGTGGTGAAGTGAGCATGAATCCTGTAAAAATAGAAAGGCAGCTTCTGTACTTAGAATTGCACGATCACTCTGGATGACAATTCAGAATATAGTTTTTCATGTTAACTCTGAATTAAGCATCATCAGAGCGGAGGCACAACACAAGTCTAGCTCAGCTTGCCCATGAAATCACAGATTTCACCCAAATACAGCGGTGTACTCAGTTCATGAATTACAGGGGGCAGAAGCTGATGTTGGTAACTCCTGGAAAAGTAAATACAGTTCTTGAAAAACCATCCACCCAACCAAAAAAAGCCCTGAATACCATCTGAATTTCTAAAAGCTTTTAAAAAATTATTAAAATAATGATTCAGGAAATATTTTGTGGTAAGAATATTTTATATATATATTTTTTTACACTTTTAACACTTACAAAAACATTCAAAACAAAAATTAAATAACTTTGGAAGCAGAACAAGTCCTTCTGCCTACACACATACAACAATTCCGAGCTGTTGGCACAAAAAGTAATCCACATTCATAAACCCCTTACTACTATATCAAACATATAAGTTAAGTAAATCATAGGCACTAGTTTATCAAATCCGTATTTCCACACTTCTGCAGTAAATCTCTAAACACAGAGCCCCATGATTTCCTGATATCAATCAACTGGTAATGCACAAAGGCTTTCTAGTAAACAGTCAGTCAGTCTGTTCAGGAAGTCGTTTGCTGTATTTCAGGGGGAGAACAGCAGAGAAAAGAATCCTTGTAAAATTTAAGCTGAACTTACCCAAGTGATGAATTACTGAAGGAAGCGTACACACAGTTTGATGCAGCCATGGTAAAACCCCCATTACTGTAATCTAAACTGACTTTCAATATTTAAAAGCCAATCAAGCATTTGATAAAATCCACCAATTAAAATTCACCTTTTTTCAATGAAGACTGCAGCATTGCTTTGTAAAATGCCAAAATGTTACAATTCGGGCTTTAGTGAGAATATGCGCATTTGATCTAGTCCTGTCTTCTGCTTAATAGTGACATGAGATACGGACATCCCTTACCGGGGCCAGCGAACGACACAAGGCGAGATTAGTGGTATGTACTGGTCTACTGGTGCAAGGTAGTTTCTCTACCCCTGCTGAAATCTTACTGAATTACAGTACATTTGATACCCTGACTTCAAAGTCTCAGCACAGATCTTGGTCTAGAGTGTGAAGTCATTCATCAACTCAAAGTTCGCTTGAGCAATCAGAGCTGCAAATTAGTCTCCACTCCTTCCTATTTGGCTTCTTCCAAGTCAAGTAGTATTGCATGGCTTTTCATCCAGGAATATGTTAATGCTGGCCTAAAATTCAAGTGCCAGAATTTCAGGGTTAGTTGTCCTCTTACTGGTGGGAGTCAGAATACACCAGCAGTTCCAAACTTGGCTCTAACGGGGCTGAAGGCTACCTACCGTCCAATCCAACTTGTAGTGTTCGTCAGTCATTGCACAAAGGATATACCACTCACATTCTCTTACTTCATCAACTGTACATCCAAAATACTGAAAAAGCTTCAAACAAAATCCCTTCCATTTAACTAGTCCCACCCAGTACAACTTTAGTTACAAGTGTTTGCATGATATCCTCCAAAACAGAAAACAATGGTTCAAATGCTAATTATATGAGTTGTTCTGAGCAAAATGTGTTAGAATAAATCCGAGCCACCAGAGGAATTTAATATCTTGTAAACAGACATAGCAGGTTTCATACTCTGTTACCAGTAATGTACGATACACATATGTAAGGCAAAGTACATATTTAAACACGCTTACATGGGCAATATCTTCTGTAAAAATATTTACAATTTAAAATAAACCAATTTAAGAAATGGATGAAAGTAAAAAAATAGGATACAGAAAACTCCCTCATACCATGGAACATCACCTAAATGAATATCATTTGGCATCAAGAGTCAACTCCATTACCTTAAAATTTGTATGTTACAAGTGCATAGTTGTGTTTTCTTCTCCTTAACGATCAGCATTTACAGTTGCGCCAGGCTGCAAGCAGAGTGGTATGGTATTACAACAAATTAACATTATGACTTGCTCGTTCCTTTTTAAGGAAACCTGCTATAAAAAGTTTTTCTCAAATAGTGAGCCATGTGATAAAAATGTGGCTACAATAGCAAAGGCCGTCTTTCCTGAGCCAGGAACTTTAAGGTTAGAAAGATTGTACAACTGATACTAAGCCCTTTTGGCAATAACATGTAAGAGCATGTAAAGCTGAGAAATCAACATCGGAAAGATGCAATCTATACTATTGCATTTGTGTGCGGCTGCTACATTCGAACCTTTAATGTTAATAAAAGCCATGGCTACTACTTACTGTTCTGCCTAATCCTCCAGAGTAACTTCTGCTCCTTTCTGAAGGATGTACGTACCACTTTCCCTAGTGAGAATCTCGTACAACTGTTAAGAGCAATGTTTCATTAGCACTGTAGCAGTCTGCAATCAGAACATTAGCTCTGATTAACGTAGGTTTTTTTCAATAGTACACATTCACCAATCTTTCTGCTGAATTAAAACAGGCTGAAAATGAAGGTTTGGACAATGCAAGTTGACTGTTATACTTGCTGTTTTTCAAGACGGGCATTTCTTTGGCATTCGTTAGGTTTTTGCCCAGACATTGGCCACTGTCATAAATGCTCATATTGATACATTTTTAGCAAGCAAGAAAAAAAAAAACCAAAACCCAACAAAAAAAACCCCAACAGAACTGATAGCAATTTAATGTAGAAGCGATTGTATGATCACCAAACATCTGATGTTAGATGTCATTAAAGTGCTGCTTTATAATCTCTGCCAGTTTGTGCTAATTAGAGACAGAGAGGTCTGGAATTTCTACAAATCCCAAAAGTCACATCTGAACAGTTTGTATAATCAAGCTGTCATTTAGCCTGGTGAGGAAGCATCCATGAGCACTGGAACTCTGCATTAAGCTTTGCAGTTCAGTAGCAGCCATCTTTCCAACTCTCATCTTTCACGTTGCCATAGGTTTTGGGAGCAGGTAATGATCTGAAATAAAATGAGATATTTTTTCGTTTCATACATAAGAATTTAAACATTTCATACATAACTGAAACACACACTTCACTCATTTACTTCTCTGCAATATAGGGTTTACTTAAAATAAAGCCCAAAGTATTTTCAGTTTCAGGTTTTTTGTGTTGTATCTTGGCAACAAACATTTGCCCAAATAGACAGAAAACCTTTTGCTGTTATACTTTGTGAGAACATAAACTTCATCTGCTGCCATCTAAAAACAGGCCGTCTTTTTCGGTGATGTATAAACAGGGGAATCCTTGTTTAGAGTATTACATTTTAATTACATCAAAATCTTGGCATTCATAGATACTTCATTATTGCATTGTGTACAGGTACTGCATTATGCACGTAAACTTACAAAAAAAGCTGTATAAGTTAAATAAGTGAAACACTTTACTGTAAGACAAGTTGTGATTTGGACAGCCACACTTTGCTTCTTATTAAGAACTTTCCCGTCAAAACCAACTACTTTTTATTACACAAAGTTTCGTACTGCTGGCAGTGCAGACTCGGAGTGCAGAACAGTCAATACCGTGACAGTTACTGGTCATTCCCCTGCCCAGCACTCACTGCAGAACAGAGCTCCTCCACTTTGCTATTTACTGCTGTTTCATCTTTTCTACAGTACTGAAGACCAACTGTTTATCCTTTCTGTTTAATGGGATTCTTAATATTCCTCATGGCTGACTGCTTCGATATGTCAGCTGGCTTCCACTTGACACCTTCAGTGAAAATCCACATTAGTGCGGCATTAAGAACACATAATCTAAATTAGGCATCACTTCCTTCTGATTCTCCTGAAGACAAATTGTCCATGTAGCCTTTCCGGTTACTATTTATTCTCTCTTGTGGTTGTTTTCCAAAGCACCCTGACATTAAGCAACTTCTATGGCTGGATGCTAGCATAGAGGTTATGTTTGAGCTGAAGACTCTGTTTATCCTGTGGGTTAACTGCATTTATTTTTATGTTAAATTTAGCAAGTGCTATGGATGCCTCCTCTGTCCTCAGGTTCCTGAAGTTCCTATCTGCCCAAGGAGGGAAAATGTTCTCACTGTGGTGCCACTGCTTGACATATGGGTTACAAAAGGAACCGCAATAGTTCTGACTTCAGAACCTGTCACTCGGTGACACAAATGAATTTTCACTTGCCATCTATATTTGGATGACTTTTTACCACACGCAGACAAATTCTTATTGCCTTCTCAGCCCAGCCTAAAACACTTAATTACTTAGCTCAGTATCTTTTGTTATTCATTTACTTTCACTCCTTCACTTTCACTCTCCAAGAACCTTTTTCCCACGGTTTTACTTTAAATCCATTTTGGAAAAACAGTCAAATACTTCATGTGGAGGTGTCCATTTCCCTTCTAAATACCTTGAGACCAAAATAAGAATTGCAGCACAAATGCACAATTACAAATTCATTATGAAAACTTCCAGCCAAGACAGCCTGTCACGTGCTCACCTGCGAACTGGCTGTGCAAGCTTGCTACGAGGCACTGGGATTCCCCCTGCAGATGGGGCACTGGGTCTGGGCAAACCACTCCTCATCCCTGCTGTCCCTGCCGGTCTGGTAAGGGTAGTGCTGTTAATACTGCTGGCAGGGCTTGGCAAGCCTGAACTCGGGGCTGCGAGAGGCCCTGGTGAAGAACTACTGTGTGTCAGCTGTGTGGCTTCTGGAGGAGCAACCGAACCAGGTCCATGGTTACTAAATGCTTTCACTGGTTGTCGGAGAGCTAGGGGAGACGGTGCTGCAGGTGAGCGGAATTTACTTGAAGAAGGTACTGGAAAACAAAATACAGAAGTTACTTTCAAGCTTAAGTTACAGTATAACTGAAATTAAAAACAGGAAAATACATTACGTGAAAATTCAAACAATATGGAATGTATAATGGAACACAGCCAATCAAGCAGCAATGAGAAACAGGAATTCAGATGTCCTTTTTCACGTGTTTTCGATATCATAACTCTAATGCCCCATTTGCTTACTACAAATATTTATTTATCTGGATTTGTAAGTAATACCAGTAAGGCTCTAACCATTATATCAGTCAAGTCAAAAGAAATAGAGGAGAACATATTTCTTAAGAAATTCAGCAGTTTCAGAAACCTGTGAACCTAACTATCTGTATACACTGAAGAATACAGGATTCTAGTGTGATACAGTCTTTAAATAGATTCAAAGTGTGTATTAGCTTCTGAGCACAGAGCATCTTAGTGTTTCTTTTATACTCTTCTTTTTAACCAAATCTACTGAATTAAAATTCACCTAAAGATATGGTCATGTCCCAGATTTATTGGCTGACGGGGTGGGGGAGATAGGGTCAGCCAACCCCCAACACAAATTAAGGTGCTGCTATAAAGCTTAAGCCAGACAACTAGAACAATCTTTTTACAAGCGTCATCTAAATTATCAGTATAACCAATATCTGAATTCAAATACTTTGTATCTGAGTATGTAAAATACAGGCCTTTATCAAGTCATTTCTGGGGAAGATTAATAAACCAGGGAAAATCTATTTAGAGGCTTAGACGTACAGAACAGCACATTGTCTGTGCAACAAGGTGTACATGCAAATGTACTCCACTAACTATTTCTGTACATCTATTTTAATGCTATTAATGCAATAGCAAGAACTCTTATTTATTATATACTCAGGAATTACTTCAGAATTTTAGTAGATAGCTAGCAGTGAATAGCAACCAATCCTCACAGCAAAAAATACTGACAAAAAGAATATTCAACAGTTTTGATAATACCAAACCTTAAGCACAATTCTTCAAGAGCATGAGAAATATTTTCAAAATATGCATAATGTATCACTAAACAGAATATTTAAACTAATCAATCATCTTAATTAAATGGAATTTCATCAGCTTTTCAAACTGATATGGGCAGGTCAGTAACAGCTGACAAACTGGGAATTAAAACAAAATCATTTTTACATTTAGTGAATTTGCATGAACTACTCTTTCCTCTACTAAATCAACTTTTTTACATAGACACCAAAGTTGAGTTCTCTTTGACAGATGTACATAAAAGATGGTCCTTCACATAGCTTTTATCATTTTACAAGGTAGATCCATTAAGAGCATGAGGAGTGAGAGAAGCGACAAGTAATGACACGAACATGACATCCTAACTGGAGTACAGAGGAAGAGGTAGTCTACAGGTTATATTTTGAAGTCATTCCTTATAAGAGATGTCTAGGAAGATTAATATCTGCCTCACTGCAGATGCGAAGTGGATTAGATTCCTTTCTGGATTATGCAAGAGGGCCTTTCCACTGATAGCAATATCAAACAGCATGACACTGCTCATGGGAAAAGCCGACAAAAAAAGGTGGCAAAGATGTCAACAATACAGGACAGTTGGTAAGCAGTGAGGAGAATAAACATACACGCTTAAATAAAAACCTTGGCATCCAGCCAGAGGATGGTTTAAGGAAAGCATTAAAGGCAGAACGACTGGACAAGAGCAGCAGTGAAGTGCTGCTGGGACTAAGACAGACTACGTATTAGAAGTTTTTAAAACGCAGCATTGCCTGTAACATTGGTGCAATCAAATCTGCAGAATTTCCAAGGGATTCTACAGCGTAAACATAGGGAGCTTTTATTACTAAACTTATTACAACACTTGCTTGGAACACAAATACAGCATCACATTAGCAACTGACCAACAGAACAATGTCAATGTATAAAACTGAATATAGGTTTGGGCCTCTTACAGGCACAACAGGGAAAAGGTTCTTAGGTACAGAATATAAGCAATGAAAAGCTGTAACTGAAGAAAGCTTGTCACATTCCAGTGAAAGTACGCATCCAGAAAATAAATCCTCTCCATTCTCTCCAGTTTTCTATTGACCATATTTTACCACACTTCCCACTTGAGCTGTCAATTCATAAAACACTTCCTGTCAGCACAGCATTGCAGACATTGCTGAGAGCTGTGTTCATTCTTGTACACAAGGGAATTAATTGTCTTCCAATGTGCTGTGATCTCTAAAGCAGTCCACATGATGCAATCTCTGGTGAACTGCCTAATAACTCTGCTCTACATAGAAATAATTTTGTCTTGGAGCAGTTTTGGATTTTTAATAAAATTCAGATTGGCCTATTTTCAAGACAGAATCATGAAGAGTGAGATACTGCCTTGGTCAAAGACTAGCTGATAATTGTATACCCAGGTGCAGTATTGAGCTGATCCATGTTTAATAAAAACACAAACATGTAGTGCTTAACTTTACACAACTCTATCTCCTTAGAAACTAAACAACTAGAAGCAACTACAATCAAAACATCTGGCAACAGTAAAAATAAATGGCACTGTACAGTCATGACCTTTATATTTCCCACTCTCTCTCCCTGCTCATAGTCCAGGACAGAATCCAGAAAGACATCCCCAACTGGCAAAGTAGGATACTGTGAAGCTACAACCTTATCTGGCCTGCAGCCAGCTGCTGCACACTGACCTGTGAAACCAGAATAAATTCTGATGAAGATGTTAAAAACCATTTCGATGAGATGATTCAGACCAATATGAAAGAACAGATGAGGTGAAAGGATGGGAACCAATAAACTGTTCTGTCATCTCAGCACAAGACAGACGTAGACCTGTTGGAGCAGGGCCAGAGGAGGGACACAGAGATGACCCGAGGGCTGGAGCAGCTCTGCTGGGAGGACAGTCTGGGGGAGTGGGGGCTGTTCAGCCTGGAGAAGAGAAGGCTGCGGGGAGACCTGATTGCGGCCTGTCAGTGCTTAAAGGGGGCCTATAGGAAAGATGGGGGCAAACTCTTTAGCAGTTGCAATAGGGCAAGGGGTGGGTAATGGTTTTAAACTAAAAGAAGGTAGATTCAGACTAGATATAAGGAAGTGTTGTGGTTTTTTTTTTTTGTTTTTTTTTTTTTTTTTTTTTACAAGGAGGGTGGTAAACACCTGAGCAGGTTGCCCAGAGGTTATAGATGCCCCATCCCTGGAAACATGCAAGGTCAGGTTGGACTAGATGACCCAAACCATTCTATGATTCTATGATCTGAGTGATACTGGACTGCTATATAAGCCTTAACAATTCTGTTACAGTGAGGTAAAACGTTAGTTATTTGAATGTATTCTGTGCATGAAAGGTGTCAAGCTATGTAATGAACAGCATTTTAAGAAACTAAAACCAATTGTTGCTCGTAGTTCTTTATTCTCTTGAAACAAAAATCTTGTTTCATTACTGCATAATGCTTCTATAATCATAAGAATCTCAGATCAAAATCGAGAAAATCAACACATCAAGGACTATAAAATAGCAAACAACTGGAAAGGACATGCTGGGTTCTCATTTGCAGTGATGAATGACAACAACTATAAACTGGAACACAAAACTGGCAGTGCAACACACTTGGTTCCTCATTCTCTAAGGTTTAATAAAAAATTACAAATAATATAAACTCAAAGAGAGGTTCATTTTCTGCACATTTCCACAGCTCCAGACTAGGCCATCAACTTAATAAGTGTCCCGGACATCCAGATGAAGGTGAGGGCATGGCCAACTGGAAAGACAGCATGGAAAGCTTTGCGAGAGAAAGCTAGAGAGTGGTCTTATGCCAAAGCAGAACACTGAGAGGACTTTTCTCCATTTGGTATGAAATATTACGAAGACCGTTAGAGACCTCCTATTAAGCCATGTGAATCTATTTTAAAGTCGTCATACTTTGCTAAATCTTTCCCCATGGAATGAAGTTGACTCAAAGAAGTTAGCATTGTTAAACCACTGCGAAACATACGCACTTTACCAGCTACCCTCTGTATCCGCACAAAGGGCTCTTACAGTCCTTAAAGGATTCTAGCATACATAGAGCGTATGAATTGGTCTCAAGTGAAATATGATCTTTAAAAACAGATCTTTTAGATTGTAATAGACAACAGGACCAACTATGCTTAAAACCAAAATCATTAATTTGCTTTTTCTTAGTAGCAAAATTGAGGCAGTGTCACATATGAGGCTGCCAGAATTAAAAATCAGCTAAAAGTTGTCTAATGGGATTAGAGACTCAATATATTTCATTTTCTTCTCAAAAAGAAGCCAACTTCAGCCATTGGCAAACCGGAATATTATACACAACAGAGTAATTCGTTAAGAAAAACATACAATTCCAAATTACTGTATGTTGGGGTTAATCTTCCAGTTTTGAGGAAAAGAGAAAGCACAAGCGCAAGCGCATGTATGAGCAAAACAAGTTGACAGTCTATGCTCATCTTTTTGAGGATAAACTCGTTAGCTTTTGTTTCCAGCACAGAGGATATTTTCACTTGCCTGCATATTTTTTCACAATCAAAAAAAAAAAAAAATTTAAAACTTTTGTTTTAAAAACCCCTGTAGTTTACAATTAAAGAATTCCTATCCAAATGTAGCTCTAACAAATAGAGATACAGGAGTCTAATTTTCTAATCCAGATTTCCTGATAAATGCTAGAAGTCACCAATCCTTGGATTTGAACTCGAAATCCAATTTAATATTTTTTTCCTACTTGATGCAGGGATGTATTTTTAATGTTTAGACCAAAAAGATACTTTGATATAGCAAGGACCACTTGGTTAATCTCAACATGCAACAGCAATCTTATTAATCTAGAATGTGTGAGATTTAATACAGGTGAAAAATTATGTAAGATTTGCTGGAGCTTGGTAAGAGGTTTTAAGTTAATTACCTCCTTTTGCAGATGGAGTTTGAAGAAACTGTTTGGTTTTGAAGGCAGCACGAGGCAAATTTTTCTGCCTTTGCAGAGCTGTTGAAAGACAAGAAGTGTTATATTTGTCTAAGAAGGTAAGAAAACTAAATGTACTGGGAATTTCAGAACTGGCATCCACTTGTGAAGCATCAAGGAACAGAGTAAAACACTCAAAAAGCTGTTATGACTCTGGAAGTGATGGGGGGGGTTTAAATGGTGCTTGCTCTTAATGGCAAAGAGTTACGGAGGAGCGTGTCAGAAATTTTGCAGTGCAAAATGCGCAGATTCTGTAAGAGTAAAGCTTCTTGCGGGGCAAAAAGCCCAGAAAGGCAAAAAAAAAATTAATACACCAAAAGGAGAACAAGCCATCTAGCAAACATGCTACAGCAATGAGTGCAAGATTAGATACAAAGATGAAAATTAAACTGTCACACGTGATCTAGCAAGACTAAAGTTTTCATTTTAAAGGAGTTTTCAAAAAAAAATTCTAACACTATACAAAACCATAAATCTTTGTCTAAATGCAATCAGCATATAAAAAAGTTAGTTCTGAGTTATGCAAACATGTGCCACTGTGAGAGATGTCTGTTTTTTCCCCCCCTCAAAAGGTACACAAGAGGACTCAAAACAAAGACATAACACTTAAGAATTATCAGCTGCCTGCATGTAGACAGCGTGACAAAAATTGTTTATTGCTCCTATGTTCGACCTCTTTTCTAGTAACGTTCAAGGGCTGATACTGCCTTGAAATAACCTCACTGCCTACCAGTTACCAAGAAAGAAGCCAATGTTCCAAGAGCTGCAGAATCTTGGCAAGGAGAGAATTACCTATTGCCAGAAGGAACGCATCGACTCAGCGTATTTTCACCACAGCATATTTAAGGGGGAGAAGGAGGAAAGCAGTCAATGAAATAAAGCTTTGCCTACAAAAGCTTCTTAAAATGATAATGTAGGAATAAACACCTCCACTCACCCCAGTGTATGGAGTTTTATACAAGTATAAAACTGATTGCACTAGCAAGACTTACTTCCATAGTGAGAAGGAAGAACGATGGGAAAACAGCTGTGTATAAAGATCTTGACCCTGAGTAAGGAAGCTCAGTAATCCTATCACCAATTGGTGAGTATTGCTATAAAGAAGGCAGGGGAAGAGCAGCTAGAATCCTAATAATATTAGTTAATCCTTTCCTAAACTTGATAGCATATAGTAATTGCTATGCTTCAGTCAGTGCAAAATTCACAATATATTGTGAACTATAAAAGTAGTTCATCATGCATTTTACTTTCACTCCGAAAATATGACTAGGTGGGCTATTCATTTTAGTCTTAAGAAGTAAAACCTGTAATTTTCAACAAACGACTAAAAGGAATTAAAATGTTTATAAACATAATAAAATGCTGCCTGTGGCTATTAAGAACAAAAAAAAATGATTCCTTCTACCAACTATGCAAAAAAGCATGTAGCAATATGCAATTCTTATTCAACTTCTGGTACATGGTCTTGCTATAAACTTTTTTTTTTATGGCATACCCATAAACAGCCAATTAAGCACAGTAAGATGTTTAAAAATGAGCACAATTCCTAGGAATTTAGTAAGGCAGACCACTGGCCTGAGTGTTTCTGTCCACAAGTATTCCATTATACCATTTTTTTACTGAATCAGTGTTTTGTTATACCACACAAAATCAAGAACAGCTTCTTTCTTCATATTTATGATCTTGAATTTAGTTTGCCCTAATTCATTGTTAGGTCTAAATATGCTATTGCACACAGCACTAAGGTTCTTCCTCCATCATATCTACACTACTTGCAACTCAGAGACGTGGGATGATATTGAAAGGATTTAAAATACATATATATATACAGATATATATAT